>PVLD010019349.1:0-36655 GCA_004027595.1 Dinomys branickii
GATGGGGGGAGGGGGAGGGGACGAGAGGGGAGGGGGCGTCGGAAGAGGGAAGGATGAGCGGGACCTATGTCCTACATGGCTTTGTACCTCTTGGGTACTGACCAGCTGGTGTGGAAGGATGGATGACTCTGGGGGGAGGTTCCCAGGGATCTTACGGAGGGGGTCACTTAAATTCCTGAGAAGTATTTTGAGAGGTCTAATAAAGTCATCTCAAAGGTAACTGTCCCCAATATAGTCACAATAGTAATTTGGGAATGAGTAATGTAAATCTTTAAATCAGAATTATGGAGGAAAGGAAGAGGGATTAGCAAGTAGACTAAAACTTGTTCCGAATTTTAAAATATTAATTCTAGCTCATGAGTATCCTAGTTCATACCGAAATGTCTTTGGACGCTGTTTTCAGAACTCGGAAATAGTAGGAGGGCGCAACTGTATAGGTAGCCCGTGGTGCACTGTCAGAGGCCTTAAAATCTTTTTGCTCCTGTTTTCTATTTGTCTTCCCCTTCTGCTACAATTGACCCAGATTCTCGTGTAAGTGTAGAACAGAGAGACTCCAGACATGAACACCTAAAGAAGCAAACTGAGTGAAGCAAAAAGCTTTCAGTTTTTTAGAGTCCACGACTGCCCCTAGTGCCTGCTGAATAAGGAAACGTGCTCTTCGAATGTTCGAGTCCGCCAGCATGCTAATCATGATGTTTCTTGTCTGAGGTATTAAGGACTGCAATAAGGCAGTTTCAAAGATCTTTGATCTAATTTGCAGGGGCAGGCATGGTTAGAGAATGAGGACATACACCCTCAAATGATACTGGCAGCAAAATTCACAAAGTATTTTTATCTTTCCCTAAGACATTCAACCTCCAAAATATTGGGTGAGGAGATTTGGGGATTCCTTGATGATTTGGTCTGCCAGTGGTTATTTGATCCTGTTAGGTTTCTCTGAAAGGTACAGAACCTTCCCCAAAAAGTCAACCTGAAAAAGTTTGAAGGTAGCTTTTAGATAGTTCAAAGTAGCTAAGTAATGCTTGCTGAATGACAAAAAGAAAAAAAATCTGTCTTTTTTTAAATCTAAGAGAGCTACAAGGTGGTCTTTGGAGATACAAAGTATCTCCAAATTGCTACAGTTAAGCTTCTGCAAAAAACTGAGGCGGCCTCTTCACACATTTACCTATTTCCTGGCCAGAACTCAATTTGGCTAATATTTTTATGTGTTCTTTTTTAAAGCACTTGTCCCCTACAACGAAGTACCACGTTTTTGTTTTTGTTTTCTTTGTACACATCAGAACATCCTTTAAAGGTGCAGCTATTTCTTTTCTAAACTCCTGAGCGCGGACGCGGCGCGGGGAGGGTTAAGCCTGCCGAGGGAAGCGCGCCGCAGCCAATGGGAAGCCGAGCTGGTGACGCACTACTTCTCGGCCCCCTTTCATTGGCCGCGCGGGCGCAGTTCTTCATCCCCGCGTCCACACGCGGCGTGGGCCGGGTGTCCTGCGGTCTAGCAAGCTGAACTGGATCTTGGCGTCTGCACGTGCAGTTTCATTTACTTTAGCGCGTCCCCAGCTCTTAGAAGCAGCTGTTATGTTTCTGAGCGTCCTCCAGACAAACATCCGCAGTTCTCTGAACCTTTTCGAAGGTCGCCGGACGTTTCCCGTGACAGAATCACGTGACCGTCTAACGTGCAGATACACTGCGGGACCTCATGAGCCCCTCGGGGAAACATGTGCCGGGAGCATGTGGCCCGTGCGGCCAGTGTCGTCCCACGTGGCAAGTGGTGGGGTGCGCGACGGAGGTCTTTGGCTGCAGCCGCATGGATCACCCCTGGGGAGATGTGGCGGCTTCCCGGGCACTGATCCGAGTCTTGGGACGCGGGCTGTGTGCAAGCAGAGGATCCCCGACGGGCTCAGACCCCGCTCCCGCTCTCCCGACGCCGGGTTCGCAGCGGATATCCACACCATGCACACCGCCCAGGCTTCGGTGCCGAAGCGTGGGAGCCCAGATCCTGGCTCCGATCCGGGATCCCGATGCTCCCTTCAGTCTTTGCCCCGAGCGCAGCCGGAGAGGCTGGGCTGGGCGGTGACGTCAACCGCGGCCGCCCCTCCCCCGCCCGCCCGCCGGCCCCCGCCGCAGTTCCTGCCCCGCGACATCCGGGTCTCTCCAGCTGCTTCGCCGCACCGCAGCTGTAGCGGCGGCCGAGCCGGCGGGGCGGGGCGGGGCGGGGCGGGGCCGTCGTGAGCGCGCCTGCGCGGGGCCGCGCTAGAGGTGGCGGCGGTGGCGCTGGAGACGGGAGCGCGCGCAGGAGCTGGAGAGCGTTGGTCTCCGTGCCGGCCGGGTCGGCGGCTTCGGGTGTCCGGCGGTTGCGGCTCAGAAACGGGCGGCTGGGGCGGGGGGTGGGGGGACGCCAGGCAGGTGGGGCGCGAAAGCGATGCGTCCTCGGCTCTTCCTCCTCCTCCTCCGGGACCCAATCTCTGCCGCCCGCCCCGGCGCCCGGATGATCTGAGCCGCGAGGGCGCCGAGAGCCGGGGCCCCGGACGCAGCCCGCCTCCCCGCCCGCCGCCGCCGCCGCGGTGCCCCACTCCGCGCCCCCTCCGGGGCCGCTGTCGCCGCCTGGGCCGACCAGGGGCCCGCCCGCCCGCGGCTGCTCCGGGTAAGCGCGGCGCGGGGCCGAGGGCGGCGGGCGGGCCTGCGCGGCGGCGGGAGGGCGGCGCAGGCCTGGGGCCTGTAAACAAGCGGCGGCGGTCGGGGCGCTCCCGGCAGGGGACGCCGCGACTCCGCCCCTGGCCGGCCTCCTCTCCGCGCGGGCGGGAGGGCGCGACCCTCGGCCGGGCGGGCGGGCTCCGGGGCGGGCGCCGGAACTTCGAGGGCGCGGGGCGGCGGGCCCGGGCGCGGCAGGCGTCCTTTGACCCTAGCCCGGGCTGCCGGCTTCGGGGGGCCGCGCCGGGAGCGGAACTGGGGGAGCTCGGTCGGCGGTGCCTAGGGTTCATTCAAGACCGAGGCGCGGGCGCGTCCACTGAAGTGAATTCCCATGATTTCGCATCCTTCGGCCGTATAAATGGGCTAGAAGTTCTTGTTGAGAGTTTGGTTGAGGTACGGTTCTGCTCTGCCCGTAGATGTTAAACGTGGAGCCTTCTCTGTCCCAGCCGCGGTTGTAGACACGTTTTGAAAATTTCACCGCTTGAGGTATTTGTCTTTCTCTCTTCTCCTGTACCACTTTAAAAAATCCACAAAGGTCACGCATTTCAGTTGTCCAAGCTAAGTAATCCAGGCAGCATCCCCACGCCAAGTTCGCTGCTAGTTGGAATAAAGAGCCGGATGTGTTTTAAAAGCGATTAGGTGAGTGTGGGGGGTACAGATATCGTCCCATAGAATAAGTGGAAAGAAATTTTTTAAAAATGTTCTGAGGATAGAAGTATCATCTTTTCAAACTTGCATGTTGGGATTTTAAACACAATCACATCTTAGGTGTGGCGCGCTCCGAAGAGACAGAAAAGTTATTTATTTAAGCGGTACTGTGCTCAGCCTAAGGCTTCCAGAGCCCCCGGGAATCTGGCAGTTCCCAACTCCCTTTAACTGGAAAGCATCATTTTTGTACTTTTATCTTTCTGTGTGTTGCACCTTTCCCACGGATGTATTCCGTTTCACAGATGAGAAAACAGATTAGGGAGACAGGCCACCGCGCCCCCCCCCCCCCGTTTCCTAATCTTAGACGTTACCTTTATTGACTTAATGTTTCTTTCGCCAGTAGATAATTCCACACAGAGTAACATTTCATTCCCGATGTTACAGTTCTTACGTGTGCCGTGATTAAACATTTAGTCATGTAAGACTGATCCCATTTAACCTGGAAGTTGACAGCACCACCACGTTATGGAAGCAGTAATGAAGTGCTGTGAAAGTTGCTCAAGACATTTTACTTGATTAAACGTTGTTACATCAGTGCAATAACTGTAGGAGTGGTCTCTACTAAGACTGAGGGTTCGGCACTAGCTACCTCAGTATATATTTGAGAAATAACAGGTTGACTGCTGAAGCCTTCAGATTGCTTTTTACATAACTTGTATCATTTATGTTTTTTTTTAAACATGGATTATATCATTTTGTATTTTAGTATAAAAGGCAGAAGTGACTTACAGCATAACCTGTTGAAGGGAACACCGCACTAGGAGACGAGAATTGTTTAGTCATGGCTGTGCTCCAGAATGTGTCCACGGACCAGATGTTTAACCTTTTGTGTCAGCTTTATATCAGTAAAGCCAAAGGGAGTAGATATTGTCACATGTACCGTCCAATTACTGTTGTTTATCTATTCAGTGTACCTTTACAAGTAGATGCCTGGTATATGCCCCACACGTCGATTTTTTAGCATTCTAAAAGTGATTTTTCTGAGTTCTGTTTTATGTAAAAGACATTTAAGTTGATTGTGTTTTGGGAAAGCTGTTACTGAAGGTTGCCTTCACTGATTTTTCCGTTGGATTGGGAAGTCAGAGAAGCTCCTGGGAGGGAGGAAGGTGGCTATTACGCTAAAGACAAGGGTGGTTCAGACCATGGGTTTGCACGAGCACACAGCCCTTGGGAGCCAGATGTGACGGGCACTGTAAGAACATGTTACGAAGGTTGTTTTGAGGATGGAAGCCCCATCTTGGTAATTTTGCCTTGTTAAACCTTTTTTTTTTTTGAAAAATTTTTCCCTAAACCTCATCCTTCCCCAAAAAGAAATCCATAGCATCATTTTTTATTTATTTATTTATTTATTTTTGCGGTACTGGGGATCGAACTCAGGACCCTGCACTTGCTAGGCAAGCGCTTATTCCACTGAGCTATATCCCCAGCCCCTGCAGCATCATTTTGTCATGTAGTAAACATTGTTGAGCAGTTAGTGAATACCTACAGTCTGAATTTATTTAGAATACCCATAGACTGTTTGCTTCTTACAATGGCTAATAGAATGTACAATGATTCTGAATACCTACTTACATAATTTTAAATGGCGATTGTGTCCAAGAAGCTTGTTACCTGAAATTAATGTTCATCTGCTAGAGGTGGAGTAGTTTTCCTGAGGTGTTAGTGTGTGCTGATGTTAACAACTATGATTAATTTTTCAGGTGATATGGTGATGTTTGTTTCAAATGATTATCGGTTGCTTGGGTGTGTGACTCAGAATGGTACTCTTGAAGTACTGAAGTATTTTCATACTTAATCAAATCAGACTGAGACAGCCTTATAATGAAATCAGCCTACCGGTAAGCAGAGTTTTGCAAGGGTTACCCAAGAAGATAAAACGAGGCAGAACAAGGCGGGGCTCTGTGAAATATATGGACCTTGGGGAGAAGGTCATATGAGGCAGCTAGGGAACAGCTGTCTTCTTAGGCCTTGGATATAAATTGTAGGTTACAGTATGTCCTGTCTTCCAGCTCAATAGATGTTTGTTTTCAATAGTGGAAATTGAAGGTAGAACCTTTGGTTACCCTGAGCTGTATCCTTAGTTCTTTATTTTTTGTTTGAGTCAGGGTTTTGCTGAAATGTTCCAGCTAGTCTTAAACTTTCAGTCCTCCTTCCTCAGCCTCCCAGAGAGGTAGACTCACCAGTATGAGCTTACCGTGCCCAGCTGTCATAGAAATATTTTAAAATTCAGTTGCTTCCCTTATTTGCTATTATTAGCAAAGATCTATGCATTTCTGACCTATGTTTATTAGCCATCCTTTAAATCAAAGAAACATGGGTTAACCTATGTAAAAATCAAAAAGTTGATTATATTTGTTCCTTCTAATATTGAATGTGCTATATAAGTAACAATTGTATAATTTCATTATGAATCTCCAAAATATATTCTTTGATCATTTTTGACCTTTATATGTTGTAGCTATCTTGATAATCTCTTTAGCTTTACTTTTGCAGAGACAGGTGGGAGGCCCTATAGAAAGTGAACTGTTGAGGGATGTTTGTTCTGCCTGTCTTTATCGAAAATGACTTACGAATTTTTATAAGAAACTGGAAAGTATAAATGATGTATATGAATAGATTAGACTGTCTGTGTTTGTAGTAATAGAGATGCTTTAAGCGTTCCTTTAGTATATGCTTAAAAAGAGAGCTTGTGTGTGTTGGGGTTTTTTGCAGTACTGGGGATTGAACCGAGGGCCTGGTGCATGCTACACAAGTGTTCTACTGCTGAACTCCATCTCTAACCACCTCTATTTTTGACAATGTTTTGTAAGTTGCCCAGGCTGCCACAGACTTGTGAACCTCTTGCCTCAGTGTCCAGGGTTGCTGAAATTATAGGCATGAGCATTATACCTAGAAAGTTTTTATAGTTTTTAATGTGTTTATTTGGAATCTGTGGACCTAAGCATAGGTAGTGTTTTGTTTTAGGGATCTGAATGAAATTCACTAGTTTTTGTGGTTGATGATATTTGAATTAAAATCCTGTGAGACTGAACTACTTCTAGATACAACAGGACATAAATAATAAAAACTGTATTTTATTGATCATTTATTTATGTCATGCTTTAATTTTCATAGTCTTCTAAGATATACGCTATTTTTACTTTACAAATGAAAAAATACAGTTAGCCCTCCTGTGGGTTCTGCATCCATGCATTCAACTAATCTTAGACTGAAAATATTTGCAAGAAAACGGTACTGACCATGTGTGGACTTCCTTTGTCATTATTCTGGAAACAATACAGTGTAACTATTTACACAGCATTTACATTGTGTTAGTTGTTACAGGTAATCTAGAGATGATTTAAAGTATATGAGGGCTGGGGATATAGCTCAGTGGCATAGGTTCCTCCCTGGCAAGCACAAGGTCCTGAGTTCAATTCCCAGTACCAAAAAAGAAAAGAAAAGAAAGTATATGAAAGGGTGGATATTGGTTATATGCAAATAAGGGACTTGAAGATCCACTTTTATATCCCTGTAGTCTTGGAACTAATCCACCAGGATAACAAGGATGACTGCATAGGCATAGAAAACTCAAGTAACATGCCAGGATCAAGGGTGTGTGTGCGCGTGTGTGTGCGTGTGTTTATACAATTTAAAAATATTGCTTAGTGGATTCTTTGTAATTATATGAGCCATCTTGCCCCTGGGAACCAAAATTTTAAAAGCTGAATGTCAACATTTCTCTGTTCATAGATTTCTAGAGTTAAAAATGTAGCTCTTAAGTGTATGTAGTTGTCTTCCAATACAAGAATCTCATCTAAAGTATTCAGAAAGGTGTAAGCTTTTAAGTTCATGTTCTCATTTTCAAGTTTTTCAAAACAGAACCAAAAATTTTTATGTTTTCAAGTCCAGTTTGAGGACTGAAATCAATATTAATTTTCAGACAGTTGATAATCCCTAATGAAGGACTTGGAGAAATGTTTCTGAGCATTTGTAATCAGTAGAACCATGTCAAAGGCCCCATAAAGGAAGTGGTAAAGCCAACCTTGAAATTCAGATAGAACTGAGTCTTGAATCCTTGTTTTCCCACTTTCTAGTGAAGTGCTCTTACATACATTTCTTGATTCTCTAAGTTGCTGTTTTCATTGTCAAATGGAAATTTTTCATAAGGTTGCCTTGAAGAGTCAGTGAATCAAGTACTTGGTATATTTTCTACAATGAAGAAAGTGTCAAATAAATTGGCACTGTTGTGTATATAAATTCTTGAGCTACTTGGGGGAATGGAGGCTGACTGGGTGTGAGGTTGTCTTTGAGGATACTTTTAGCATTAAGCCTTGAAGCATAACTAAAAGTGATTGAGAATTTGAAACATGTTTTCAAGACAGTATATAGAGCTTGCATATGAGCAAACTAAAAATGAAAAGGTAGTAAAGAAGAGATTGATTTGGCTGTCTGAAGTTGGAAGGAAGTTGTAGGGGCCTTGGAATTAATGATTAGATAGGAGTAGATAATTAAATTGTGAATGAAGAATAAAAATAACCAAGCAAAGGTAGATGTTTAGAACTAATCATCAGTAAATAAGGGAAGAATAAGGTTAGCATATTTCATGGTTAGAAAGGTACATGAAGATACCATTGCTACAGGAAAAGATGCAAGAAAGTAAGGGAAGTATTCTGTTTAATTCAGTTGTACCTGTTGTGTTTTGTTTTAACGTTATATGTGGGTTCAGAGTTATTTTCTGTGGTTAGATTTCAGGAATGATCTGTTTCAACGAAACTGGTACACTTGCCATCTCTGAAACATACCCTTTTCTTTCTGTGGATCTTTGCTCATGCTAATTTTATAGTATGAGATTATTTCTTTTCCTTCTCCTGCTTTTGTTTTTTATTGACTCATTTTTAGTGTTTCCTACTCCAGTAAAGTCTTCCCTTTCCACCAGTGTTTTAGCTCTCCTTTCTCTGTACACTGGTAGCAGGGTTTGTGTATTATTTGTATTGTTTTAACCATATCTTTCACACTAAATATTAATGTCTTAATTTTAATTGTGTTCAGTTCTAAAGGGGAAAATACGGTAATCTATTATACCCACAGCCTAGCACAATGCCTTGTGGATATCAGATATTCAGACACTTGGTAAGTATTTAGCAAAACCACCTAGGAGTGGGAGTTCTAGGGGGAGGTGGTAGAAATAGCTGTGAGCTTTCTGGAAGCAGACGTTTCTGACTCTCTTCCTGTTTTCCCTATACCTGGATATTTAAGTGTCACATTTGTGCAAATCTTAATGTAGCAGAGTTTTTATGTTGGTATAGAAGACAAGGTTGAGTGAATCTGGACCCACAGGTTTCATCTTAAGTTCCTGTGTTTTTTACTTTGAGGGTAAACAGGAACTTAAAAGCATGTAGCTCTTTCCACAATATTTTATATTTGCAAATATTATCATAAAGTAGGTATTGTTTTAACTAGAAAGGAATTGTGGGATTGCAGAAATTACCCTGAATGGCATTAGTTGTATTTTTTTTTTTAAAAAAGGTAAATACCAACCAAATTGTGAATAGCCCATGTTCATATTAACTGTAAAGCTAAACTTAAAAGTTTGTCAAAATATTTCCAGTACTCCCTTTGGAAAACACATAATAAAATTTCCTTTATTAGGTTTTTAATGAATACATTCTTATGGTCTGTCAGTGACTGCTTAGGTCCATTTGTATTTGATTTTTTGTGAGTCTCTCATGTTTTTCCAGCCTTGACATTAGCTACTAACAGCCAGCATTTATATGCCAGGAACTGCTGTTAGAAAATTTTAATTATCTTATTAAATCTGTACAGCTCCCCTATGAGTTAGATACTGTAGTATTATTACTTACTTCATAACAGAGGAACAAACTGAGACAGTCATTATTTGCCGCAAATTTTAAGCTGATAACAGAAGCCAAATACATGTTCTTAGACTTTGCAGAATAATTATGTACATGGGTCATTGCAGGTTTATTGCTGTCACTACAAGTCTGTCAGGAATTGTGAAGGGTCAGCTAAGTACTGAGGATATGACTATAGTTCTGTTTATCCAGAGAATGAATCTTGTGATGAAGTAGGGATCTGAGGTGGCCCTGTACGGCAGGTTTGAAAAGTACCTTGTCGTGGCATATCAGTTCCCATTACAACTTTTCTCCTGTAGAGTTGTACTAAAAAATTATCTAAGATATGGCTGTGCTACATTAGTTTTGCAAGTTATACAGTTTTGTCTTATGGCTGATTTTATTCGTGCTCGCTATTTTGAAATACCCACTTCCTTTTTTTTTTTTTAATTAGTATGTGTCTGCCATTCGTGAGGTTTACAGTTATTTTGGGGAATGGTTACATGTACCTACTGCAGCTTTTTTTTGTTTTTGTTTTTTTTTTTTTTTTTTGCGGTACTGGGGATCGAACTCAGGACCCTGCGCTTGCTAGGCAAGCGCTTATTCCACTGAGCTATATCCCCAGCCCCCTACTGCAGCTTTTTAAACCCCCTTCTTCTCTCCACTCCCTTGACCTGTGGTCCCCCTACCCCTCGTTGGTACTGTCTTGTCATGTGATGGCGTGTAGTGTTCACATTAATCGGGGTGATCAGGTTCCTGTGCGTGGCTCATCTTTGTCCTTCTTGTTTCTCCTTCCCCTCCACCTCACCCCTCACCCTTGTTCCCTTGGGCCACTTCCCTATTGGAAGAGCTCTGTCCCTTTGTCCTGTTCTGTCCACCCTTTATCACTTTGCTTATACTTTGCCCTACTCAAATGAGAGATACTATATAGTATTTAAGCTTGTGTGTCTGGTTTACTTCACTCAACATTATATTTTCCAGGTGTGTACACTTTCCTACAAATTTATCATTCTTTATAGCCAAGTGATACCACTATATATAGATACCACATTTTCTTTATCTGGTTGTTTGTTGATGGATGTGGAGGCTACTTCTGGGATTTAGCCATAATGAACTGTGCTGCTGTAAACACTGACATGCATATATCCTGTGGTATGATGACTTAAGCTCTTTGGGAAGATACCTAGCAGGGGGATAGCTGGGTCACATGGAATTTCTAATTTCAGTTCTTTGAGAAATCTCCGTACTGATTTCCATAATGATTGCACTGGTTTACATTCCCCCAGCAGTGTAGGAGGGTTCCTTTTTCACCACAGCATGCCAGCATTTGTTGTTTGCTTTCATAATGATTGCCATTCTTTCTGGAGTAACATGGAATCTTAGTGTTGCTTTAATTTGCATTTTGCTGATGGCCAGCTGTTGAACATTTCTTAATATGTTTGTTGGCTATCTGTATGTCTTTGCTCTGTGAAGTGTCTGTTCATTTCTCTTGTCCATTTCTTGACTGGATCTTTTAATTTTAGGTGGTTTAATGTTTTTGAGTTCTTTGTATATTCTAGATATTAGTCCTCTATCTGAAAAGTAGGTGGCAAATTTTTTTCTCATTCTGATAATTGTCTCTTCTCTCTACTGATTGATTTTTTTTCACTGTACAGAAGCTTTTTAGTCTGAATTAATTCCATTTGTACATTTTTACTGCTATTTTTTATGTGATTGAGGTTCTGTTTAGGAAAGCCTTTCCTACACCTATGTCTTCAAGTGTTTTACCTATTTTATCTTCTAGTAGAATTAATGTTTCTATTTTACTGTTTAGATCTTTATCTGTTTTAAATAATTTAGTATAGGGGAAGAGATAAGGGCCCAGTTTCAATCTTCTGCAAACAGATAACCAGTTTTCCCAACACCAGCTGTTGAGTAGGCTTTCCTCCAGTATATGTTTTTGGCTCTTTTGGCAAAAATCAAATAGTTGAATAAGTCTAGGGAGGCATCCTCAGTTCTGTTCCATTGATCCACATATCTGCTGCTGTTCCAGTACCATTTTCAATCACTGTTTGTCTTGGTTACTTTTCTCTCGTTGCTGAAACAAAATACCCAGTGCCCAAACTGAAGGAAGGAAAGGTTTATTTAGCTTATAGTTTCTGGAGGTTTCAGTCCATACTTGGCTGGTTCTGAGGCAGAGTGGCACATGGCAGAGGGCAAACTGTTAAGGGCAGTAGAGCACAGCACAAACAACCAGCAAAATGGAGGAATGGCAGGCAAGCAGCCTCTTCCCTTACATTGTAAACAGCCTACCCCACCCAGGGGGCGTGTAGCTATCACCCAATCTCCATGCCCTCCTCTTCCACAGATTCAGGATGAATACAAATAAACACCCCAGCTCCCTTCTAAGTCACATAGTTAACCTTTTAAACTTCCCAAATTAACACAATAAACAACATCCCAGAAGGGTAAGGGCATGTCCTTTTTACCCCAAGATTTACAACTGCTGAGTTACTTAGCCAAACCTCTAGACTCCTCAAGTTGACACAGTGTATCAACCATAACCCTATTGCTTTGTAGGGTAGCTTCAAGTCAGATACTGCTATGCTGCCTGCTTTACTCTTACTGCCCAAAATTACTTTTGCTATTCTGACTCTATATGAATTGTAAGATTGTTTTCCCTAGATCCATGAAGTATATTGTTGGTATTTTGATTGGGACCACATTGAACCTACATAGCAGTTTTGGAAATTGGCCATTTTGACAATATTGGTTCAACTTATCCAAGAGGAAGGGACATCTTTCCATTTTTCTGATGTCTTCGTCAATCTCCTTCTTCAGAGTACTGTAGTTTTCTTTGTAGAGTTCTTTCACTTAGTTAGGTTAATTGCTAGATATTTCATTTTTCTTGAAACTGTGAATGGTGTTATTTTCATAATTTCATTCCCATCCCTTTCATTGTTGGTGTACAAATAATAATGATTTTTATGTGTTGATTTTTGTATACTGCCACTTTGTTGAAATTCTTTTTTTTTTTTTTTTTTTTTTTTTGCGGTACTGGGGATCGAGCTCAGGACCTTGTGCTTGCTGGGCAGGTGCTTATGTCACTGAGCTAAATCCCCAACCCCCATTATTAATTCTTAAGAGTTCTTTGGGTCTTTTGTGTAGAGTATCATGTCACCTGCAAATAATGTCATTTGAGATCTTCCTTTCCTATATGTAACCCTTGAATTTCTTTCTTTTACCTAATTGCTGTGGCTAATGTTTCAAGTACTGTGATGGAGGAAGAGGTGTTAGTGGACATCCTTGTCTTGGTCCTGATTTTAGGGGGATGCTTCTTAGTTTTTCCCCATTTAGTGTGATGCTGGCTGTTAGTTTATCATAAATAACCTTTATCATAGTCAGGTGTGTCTTTTTATACCTATTTTCCTCAAGATTTTAATCATGAAAAGGCATTGGATTTTGTTGAAAGCCTTTTCTGCATCTATTGATAGGATCATGTGGGGTTTTTTTTTTTTTTACCTTGTTCATGTTTATGTGATGTATTACATTTATTGACTTACATGTGTTGAACCATCTTTGCATTTTTGGGATGAAACCTACTTGACATGTTGTATCATCATATTGATAATGTGCTGCACTCTGTTTGCTAATGTCTTGTTGAAGATTTTTGCATCTATGTTCTTTGAAGAGATGGGTCTGTCATTCTGTTTCTTGGTTGGGTCTTTGTCTAGTTTTGGGATCAGGGTGATAATGGCTTTCATAAGTGAATTTGGGAGCACTCCATCCCTTTTGATTTCTTTGAAGAGTTGAGGAGTATTGGTAATACAACATTCTAAAAGGTTGTGTAGAATTCAGCAGTGAATCCATCAGGTCCTGGGCTTTTTCTTAGTTTGTAGATTCTTTATTACTTTGGTAATTTAATTACTTCTTATTGGATTGTTAAGCATATTTATTTGTCTTCTTGAGTTAGTTTTGGTAGTTTGAGTGTGTGTAAGGATCTTTCCATTTCTTGTTGGAATATAATTTTTCAAAGTAGTTACCATCTTCCAGATTTCAGCAGTGTCTGTTATGATTTCATCTCTTTCATTTCTAACTCCATTGATGTATTTTTCTCTCTTTCTTTTTGTGTGTCTGGCTAAGGGCTTATCTATTTTATACATTTTTTTGAAAAACCAGCTCTTCAATTTGTCAGGTTTTTTTGTTTACAGTATTTTTAGTCTCAATTTCATTGATTTCCTCTCTCATCTTTGTAATTCCCCTTCCTAATTTCAGTTTGGGTCTGGGTTTGTTATTGTTTTTCAGGTATCTTAAGATTTCCCATAAGGTTATTTATTTCAGCTTGCTCTGTTTTCCTAATGTGAGCACTGAGTGTGATAAATTTTCCTTTTAGGACTGCTTGCATGATGTCCCAGAGATTTCATTGAGTTGTACAGTGACATTAATTTTCAAAAATTTTTAAATTTCTTCTTTGATTTCTTTTGTGACCAATTGGTTGTTTAGGAATATGTTGTTAATTTCTCAAGAGCTTTTTGCCTTTTCTGAAATTTCTTCTATCATTGACTTCTATTTTCATTGCACAGTGCTCTGATTCATGGGGTGATTTCAGTTCTGTTACATTTATTTAAGCAGTCTTTGTAGACTAGCATGTGATCTATTTTGGAAAAAGTACCATGTGCTGCTAAAAAGAATGTACATTCTGTTGTAGAGGGGTGGAATACTCAGTATATATCTATTAAATCCATGTGTTCAAGGGTGTGGTTCATCTCTGAAGTTTCTTTATTTTTTCTTTAGTTGATCTCTCTCTGAGAAAGTGGGGTTTTAAAGTTGCATACTATGATTGTTTATTTGATCTTTTAATTTGAGCAGTTTTTGTTTATGAAGATAGGTGCCCCAGTACTCAGTGCTTACATGTTTATCAGTGTTCTCTTACTGGATTTTTCCTTTAACTAGTATGTAGTGACCTTCTTTTTCGTTTCAATCGGGTTGGGGTTTTTTTTTTGTTTCTTTTGGGTTTTTAAGGTAGGGTCTCCCTGTGTAGTTTAGGCTGGTCTTGAATTCACTGTATAGCCCAACCTGACCTCAGACTTGCAATGATCCTCATGCCTCAGTCTCCTAAGTGGTGGGATTACAGAGATGTACCACCATACCTGCCTCTCTAACTAGTTTTAACCTGAAGTTTAATGTATCTGATATTAGAATTGCTAGCTGCTTGCCTTCAGGGTCCTGGTACATGAAATGCTGTTTTACACCCTTCAATTTTTAGTCTATGAATATCTTTTTGTATTAGATGAGTTTCTTCAATGCAGCAGATTGTTGGATACTGCTTTTTTCACCCAGCCTGCCAGTCTGTGTCTTGATTGCAGAGTTAGGCTGTTAACGTTGCTCTAGAGATACTACTGAGAGGTGTTAGTTATGTACTATCATTGCCTTCTTTATCTGTTGGCGAATCTTTCGTGGTTTTTCTCCAATTTTTTTGTTGCTATTTATCTGTTGAACTCACTAGTTTCCTCTCTATTTAGCTGTGTCCAATTTGTTGTTTCTGTCTAGAATACTTCGGATTATTTTCTCTGGATTTGTTTTAGCACTCATAAGCCTTCTGAGCTGGTCTTTTTAATGGAAATACCTTATTTCCTCATCTATTTTGAAGAATAGCTTTGCTGGGTAAATTAATCTGGGTTGGAAGTTATTTGCTTTTAGGGCTTAAAATATTTCACTCCAAGCTCTTCTGACCTTCAGGGTTTGTACTGAGAAGTCTGATGTGATTCTAATTGGTTTCTCTGTATTTGTGAGTTTTTTGTTTTTCTCTGGCTGCCTTCTGGGGTTTTTACTGGATATCTATGAATTTAATAAGGCTATGCTCGGGTGAACTTATATTTTATCATAATTGTTTGGTGTTCTATAAGCATCCCTTCCTGTATTCTCATCTATTTTGTTTGGGAAATTTTCTTCCCTGGTTAATGTAGGTATGGTAGTGAATCCATCTGTCTGTGGCATCCTCTAGTTTTCCTCTAACTCTGAGTAGCCTTGGATTGGCCTTGTCGTCTGGTAGCTGCTGGATAGTCTTCTCTTGTTCTCTTATTTTCTTTTTGGCTTCTTCAAGTTCTTTATCATAATTCACTATTTTGTCCTCAATATCAGATGCTCTGTCTTCACATTGGTCATTTCTGCAATGTATGAATTCCATACAGTTTTTTATTTTAGGCATTTCTGACATCTTTTCAAGGAATTCTATGTTCTTGTTGATTCTGTCGTTCAAATTTTGAACTGTTTTGGTTAGCTTGTCCAGTATTTTACCTATTTCTCTGAAATTCACCGTGGACATATTGAATGTAATTGCTGTGAACTTTTGGTTCATTTCCTTTTAATTATGTATGTCCCCCTCTTTTTTCTCCCTTTTAGCGGGGGAGAAGTCCTGCAGGTTGGGGACTAGAGAAGTGAGGAGAGTTTGTGGCTTTTATGGAGATTTTTAATAGGATGTTTCCTCCCTGTGAATAATTTTCAGTTTTACGTGTTCAGCAGTAGTATTTACTTCTTCTGTTACTTACTTCAAGTGATTTTGACTCTTGTCCATGTTTTTCCAAAAGAATTATAGCATCCACAGATTCAATACAACACTTCTGTGTGATAGTCCTTGCAGCTACCCCTACCCCCTTTGTCTGTTCTCTTTGTATGCTATGACAGTTTATTTGGCTGAAAAAAATAATAGAACACTTCACGAATTTGCATTCATCATTACACAGGGACCATCTTCTCTGCTTCGTACCATTTTTAGTATATGTGCTGCTGAAGTGAGTGCCCTCTCTTTTTTCTTAAAGGTGGAGTCTCGCCATGTTGCTCCAACCTTGAAATGGACCTTGCTGTTTTACCCTCCTGAGTAGCTGTGCACCACTCACCTTGCCTGGCATGGTCACTGCTTTGGGACCCACTGTATAAGTTGATTTCATTGATTGTTCTGTGAATTCTTTTAGTTTAAGCAGATATGTTTTGTTTTTTTTTAATTTTATTTTTGGTGCTGGCACTCAAACCCAGGGCTTTGTACACACTAAGCAAAAAACATCACTGCTGAACCCATACTCTCCCAACCCCAAGAAAATAATCTTTAAACACAAGCTTCCTAATTGGGTTTGTATTAGAGATTGTACTGTAAGTGAAAATTTCCGTGTTAAATTTATTGAAAAGAAATTCCTTGTGGGGCTGGGGATATAGCTCAGTGGAATAAGCGCCTGCCTAGCAAGCGCAGGGTCCTGAGTTCGATCCCCAGTACCGCAAAAAACAAACAAACAAACAAACAAACAAAAGAAATTCCTTGAAAACACTGACCTTTTATTCATTTTTAATAGGTATACAGTATAAGACTGTTCACTCTTTGTAATGTCTGCTTGTTTTCTGACAAACTCATGAGAAAATTGAATGTGAGCCAGAAATATAACAGGCAATGGGAAAGCATAGGTCATGTGCAACCCAGTTTAAATACAGGCTGGTGCTTTATTTTAGTTGAAGAATATAATTTGACAAACACGGTGGTGCACATCTTAATCCTAGTTCTCTGGGAAGCTGAGGCAAGAAGATCTCAAGTTCAAGACCAACCTTGGCAAGTTAGAGAGATCCTGTCTCAATATAAAAAAATAAAAATAAAGAGAGCTGGTCATGTAACTCAATGTGAAGGGCCTGGGTTCAACCCTAGCACAGAAAACAAAAGAAAAAACTGTCATTTAAGAATTGTCTGTTGTACTGTTTCCAAAAATAAAAACGTAATTTGTTACCAACCCTTACTACCCCATATTCTTACCCTTGCTTCCTTTTTCTTTAGTGTAAATGGCAGAAAATTTCCTTACATTGAACATTACATGTAGAGAAGATGCAGCTTGCCTGCCTTTAGTTGTAAAATTTAGAAGTGAAACTACCGGGGATGAAAATTTAAAAAGCATTGCTGTGTATTTCGTTTTGTTTTTCCCTAAACAGAATCTCAAAACTTACTTTAGAAAAATGTCTTCACAGTATGTCATTATGCTTCAGAATGTTGAGAGTAAATAAAATCTTCCCTTTTTTTTAAAGCAGTAGAATATTATTAAGAGTATGTAATGTAAGACTGTTATGGATGTCAAGGGGCTGTTAAAAGTGGCAGCTTTTGTTCTAGGTCAGTCTATAGCTCACCCTGTGTTACTCCCTATCTGTCGTCTGTATTTTCTCTGTCTGGAAAAATGCATCGTGGTATTGTAAGTGCAACAACAGCTGCTCAGCTGTCTAGTGATGTACTGCTTTGCTACGGTCAGGAGAATAAGGAGCTCAGTGCAGATGGGATTGTTTTTATGTAAAAACTGCAAGATCAAGTTAGACATTTTTGTGTAATTACATTAGAGGCAGATTTCTCCACTCCCAGAAGTTACCCCTCTTCTGTCCACATTGTCTTATACGTTGCTTTTCATGTAGAAAAGACTAAGAAAACTAACCTGTACGTGAATGTTCAGTAACTGAATAGGTGCATAAATAAATAGCTCAGAGAAAGAAAATGTGTGGGCACTAACCTCTAATCATGACTGTATATGTTTTCTTTTTATTATTTCCATTGTATTTTATATGGCTTGTTTCAATAATGGGAATGTGTGTATAGTGATGCTGAGAAACTTTCAAGTTATAGATGAAGACTGGGGATATAGCTGAGTGGTAAAGAGCTTGTCTAGCATGCATGAGGCCCTGGGTTTGATCCCCAGCACCACACAAAATAAAGTTATTAATGAACGTGTCTGACTGTCCAGTTTTTGATGAGTAAGCTGATGATTTGCTTTCTCTGTGCCCCTTTTTCCTGTCACTGAAGAACGAACCCAGAGCCTTGACACTGTTATATATCTCCAGAGCCACCCCTCTTTTAAAAATAATTTTTAATTTTGAGTCAAGGTTCTGTTAGATTGGTAAGTGGCCTAGACTAGGTTTGAATTTGGAATTCTTCTGTCTCAGCCTCCTGGAGTGGCGGGATTACAGGCATGTGCTAACATGCCTGCTGGCTGCAATATTTTCTGTTACAAACATTTCTGCAGGGATGAAACAAAAAACAAAACTATATATTCTATAGAATAGCCAAGATGAAAATGGTAGGATACAGTTTTGTTGGCAGGTTATTTTTTATGAGAACACCTATTTCTGTTGAGAAAAAGATTCACTGCAGATGAGGAAGAAGTCAAAAAGATAGTTGTCATTCATTTTTTCCACACATTCATTAAGTGTCATGTGCTAACTCCTAAACATCAAAGGCATAATCTCGTCCCATATAAATCTTGAATCTGAAGGGAGAGGTAATTCATAAGGGAAGTAAATGATTCTAGGAGCTTCCAGCCAATGGTAGATCTGTTTCCTAAGACAAGGATTCCCTTTGGTTCATGTCCTTTGAGGTGAGGCTATGTAATTATTGGATATAAGTTTTGTTTTGTTTTGAGACAAGGTCTCACTTTGTAATTCAGACTGGCCTTGAACTCACTATGTAGCCCAGGCTGGCCTCAAAACTTTCAGCAGTCCTACTTCAGCCTCCCAAGGGTTGGCACTACAGGTGTATTGGCAATACAGGTATCACCATGCCAAGCTCTGGGCATAATTTTTAAACTACTAAAAGAAAGAACATTTTTTTTTTAAATTTTAGACCATTCACTTTAAACTTTTGGCTTTCCCTTCTCCGCCAGCATCCGTCACCCAATGCACAGAACATCTTACATTGCAGTTTGTGGACTAAAGTGTTAGTATTTTCTCCCTTTGCAGCTTACGTATGCAGCATTATCAGCAAATACTCGGAAATGTTCTGTGTGAGGGGTTTTGTTTATTTAAGAAAAAGTAAAAAGGATGGATTGGCCAGGGAAGTTTGCTATTGTTTTTCAGATTCTTAATCTGAATCCTCAAATATACAAAGATGAAAAAAAAATGGCAGAGTAAGAGTTTACTTCTCAATTTCTAGACAGGTTACTCAAAACCGTAAGTTTGAATTAGTTAGCAGTTGAGGCCAGTTGAGATTGTAGACACTAGGACATTCTTGGAAAACTTTAAAGATGAAATAGTGCTGTGCCATGGAAATCTTCAGTATTTTGCTTGTGTTATAATTGTTTGTGAAAATGGATCAGCATCTTTTATAGTCACTAGAGTCCTCTAGCTAAATTTAGTTTAGATATTTTTCAGGCAGTTATACAGTATACTTATACAACTTACTTTATTATGCAGAACATACTTTTGTAGAAGTTTGAGGCAACTACCTTATGCAGTAGTAATTCAGATCACAGAATATACATAGGTGATATTGATACATTAAGAAATCATGAAATTTGATGGCAACACCCCAAGTGGCAGGGCTCTGTCTTACATGCACTTTGCAAAATTGAAATTGCCACTAATACTTGTACACGCTGTGGTTTCTGTACTTATGAATTTTTACTTGACATGGCAGAGACTGGTTTTTCTTAATTGTAGGCTAAAGGGGCTCTTACGCGGAAGAGCTGTATCCTGCTTATTTTGGCAGATCAATTGGTTGACTTCAGTTTACTTTTTGAAATTTTGTGTTTAAGCTTTTATTTTCAGCAAAGCTCAGTAACAGTGCATTTGCACTAAAATTGTTTCGGTGTAGTTTAGTTGCTTGGACAGAGGGTAAGTTAAATATTTAATTTAAAAAGTAAGTAGTTGAGGCTATAAGATGAAGAAAAATTTGGCAGCTGAAAAATTTCCAAGTCAGTTTTTAACCTTTGAAATTAACAAATATTTTCCATATTACTGTGTAAACATTTAGATTTCATAGTCATTTTTAATCATTCTGTTAGCAAGTTTCCAGGGTTCTGTGGACACCTTCTAAAGATTCTTAATAGATTCTTGTCCTGAATAAAGAACTGGTCAAGATACATGCAAAGATTTTACACTTACTGAAGGTGGGAAAAGAAATGTGCTCTGCGGAGCGAGTGTGAGCTAACTAGAGTGGGAAAGGAGGAGGCTCCGCAGGGTGAGAGCACAGCGGCAGCGAGGGTCGTGGCTCTCCTCTTCTGTACTGACTTCAGGTCTTTGCTGTCCTGTCAGAAACCTGCTGATCCCCTGCCAGAGAGCTGAAGGTTGCATTTTCTGATTGGTCCCAGGCACACAGGTTGGCGCACATCTCCCAGCTCTGATTGGCAGGTCACGGCCACTTTCCCAGTTGCCTTTCCAGGCCCTCATCTCCTGCCTTGATTGTATGTAAAATGTATAGAAAACCACAAGAAACTGCTAGTATTTTAGGAAGCTTTATAACTCATGTCATAAAGTTACCCCTCTCCCCTGTATTTTCTGTCAGTACTCAAGATTAAACCCAGAGCTTATGCATATTAAGCAAGCACTCTTGTGAGGTACATCCCCATCCGTTTTTAAATTTTCTTTTGAGACAGGATCTGGAATCAAAGTTGCATCCTCCTGTCTTAGCTTCCTAAGTAGCTGAGGCCACCAATATGCTGTGCAATGCTTAGCTTCACCACAATTTAATCTTGAGAAATTTTAACAACCCCCACGATAAAGTCTATATTCATTAGCAGTCACCCCCATTCTCTTGTCTCTCCCAGTCCTTATCAACTCCTGTCTACTTTTTGTCTGTAGGTTTGATTATTTTGGATATTTCACACAGTGTAAATAGAATATAGGTAACTTTCACCAGTGAGTTCTATCCCTTGTATACATTATGTATATTTTGTAAATAGCCATGTATGAGAGTAGGTTAGGGTTCTGTCTCCCTCTCCCTCTCTCTTTCTCTCACAACCTGTACATAGTGAGACCCTATTTCAAAAATAAATCAATAAAAATTTAAAGAAGGTTCCTACGAATTCCAGGCCGACCTTCAGCTCAATCCTCCTGCATCAGCTTCCTGAGTACTAGAACTACAGATGTGTGCTGTCACACCCAGCTAGCTTCTTCAACGGTTTAAATAATGACTTCTTGTCAACTAGGAAAAATTATTCAGTAATTAGATTATATCCAAGTTTAAGTCGATTGTCATTGCTGTTATAGCTCAGAAGAGTGAGAGAGTGTGTGCCGCTGCTCCTCGCCTCCCCTTCTCCCCGTGGTGCATTCCCTGTGGTTCTCTGTAGTCGCTCAGCTGTCCCTAAACTCAGACTGGTAGGAGCTCACTGAAATACGTATTCCTTCGTAACTGTCTTGTCTGGATTCTACCATCTTATTCTCCTACTAAATCCAAGAATGAGAAAGAATTAAAATCAAGAAGGGAAAATAGAAGAAAGAATTGCTCAGCCTGGGGGAGGGACACATTGGCAAGAACAGGATTAATAGGGATGTTGGAATTTCTGGGACACTCGCGTAGGTAGCAGAGAAGACTGCAAGCTGTTTGAGAGAGGAGACCTCAAACAAGTAAACAAAAGGCAAAGGCAGTGTGATGTGGTGGGAAATAGGTGAAATTTAAATTTTTGGCTCTGAATTCTGAACTTTAATCACATATCACTAAAACACAAAGGGTAACTAAGTTCCTTGTCTGATGAGTTTTAGTGCCTTTGAGATTTTTTTCTTCTAGAACTTTGAAGCTGCACTGTAGTCGCGTATTCTCTTTAGATCCAAGGTCTTAAGATTGGAGCCAGTGCAGGTTGGGATACACATAGAGCCTTGGGATTAATTTTCTACCGAGAAAGAGAGAGAGAGAGAGAGGAGAGAGAGGAGAAGAGAAAGAGAGAATGAATGAAAGGATATATCCCATTCTGAGTTCCACCCTTGCTCGGTGGGCTGCACTAAAGGTCTCTCCTTGACAGAAGGAGCTCCTTGGAAGGGGCTTCATTTCATAGATAAGTGGCTTTCTGGTTAGATCAGAATTTTTGGTGAAACTTCAGGGACGATCCATAAGTGTCCCAAGAGTGTCAGAAACTCACATAAAAAGTCAGTAAAATCTTGTAGTAAACAAATGAAATTTTCAGGAAGGAAACTGTTAATACCTTGGTATTTGACCAGTTAGACGTTGTTTTTAAACCTTATATATTTTGTTCTTTATATGAGAAATAGTGCCTAGACTCTTTTGTATATAATTGTTTAAGAAGCAAAGGATACATTGTATTTTCTTTGGAACAATTGAGATTTATTATTTAATAGGTAAAATTGTTACTGATTTAACAGTAATAACAACTAAGTCCACAAAACACTGTTTTAATAACAAGAATTCCTTTATATAAGATTTCCTCTACATAATCTTTATAACTTCGTATTTGAACCCTACATTACAGGCAGAGAAAAGTTTGTTGATATAAGGAGCTAACCTTTAGGATTGAGTTTTGTTGAAGTACATTGAATCAGAAGAATTTGGGAGAGTATTTTTAGTCTGAAGGCAATTGGAGGGACAGTCTAGATGTATTGGTTCTGTAAACTGCAAAGTAATAGGCCCTGAAAAAAAAAAACCTGTTTCTAACTAAAATAAGATTCAGAAATTTAAATTTCTGTGTAATTGATGTGTGTGTAGAAAACATGATATACCCAAGGAGCATCTGTTAAACAAGATTAAGCTCTGCTATGTAGGTTAAGGTACCATTACTTTGCTTCTCTGATTCTCAATACAATAAATACTGATATTAACCACTTACCAGTTCAATTATTTAAATACAGGATGACCAAAAATTGTGTATTATTTTCATTAATTTTTATAAGATCATGTAACAGGAAATATGAAAATGACAATTTTATCAAATTTATTTAATAATAAAAGAATCAACTGGTTGAAATGACACCTGTCTGAGTGATGCTTGGGACAGTACATAGACAAACGTGCTCTCTGATTGCTGCTGGGGTTACCTGTTAATGATTGAGGCACTCTGCTACTACGTAAGCCGGGGAGTTGACGTGATAGTTACGTGTGTAATGGGCCCCGGGCTTCAGATGCCCGACAGTGTTCAGGGATGACCAGGCCCTGAACTTCTTCAGAGCGGACCTGTGTGGGCTGCTGTGTATGTTACTCGCATATCCTACAAACAGATAATGGTCCTTCTATCTATGGAAAGTATATTTTTAGTCCTTTGCCAACGATGGTCATAAATTGCCTCTGAGACAATATGTAAAAAATAAATAGTTCAGGGATAGTGCAGTTGATCATTGCTCCATTTGCTTATAAGCCATTCGTATTACTTTGTTCGTTGAATTGCCCCTTGATGTTTGTAGCCCATTCCTTTTCCTTTCAGGTGTTCGTTTTTTTGTCTTACGGATCTTTTCTCACTTCAGGAATATGAGGTCTGAATATCGCAGCCCTGTAAAGACGCTGCCTTCCAGGGTGTGAGCTTTGTTGTGCAGTGCTGCACGCACCCTCAGTCACTTTCTCTGGATCCAGCCCCTTGCCTCTGTACCATTACTGTCACCCTTAGAATGTCCTTGCCCACCTTAAGAATACAGAAATACTTACCTAGATGTGCTAGTGTGGTTTTATTACTAGTATTTCAAACACAAACCATTAATATTCTGGCATCACTTTTAAGGTGTGAGGCAGAGTTGGTCTGCTCAGACACGAGCTGCTTCATCCCATCCCACGACTCCTTGTGAGGCCTGAGTGGTATTCCGCTGATGGTTTCTTATACATCAGCATTTTCTCTTCAGAGACGATTTAAAATCAGTTTTGTTGTTTGTTGTTTTGTCTGTTGACATGTCCCCTCACACATACTGTGGATGTTTCATCAAGGTCCAGGACCTAAAGGCCCCGCTGTTGTTATTTCAAATATATCCAGCATTAAAGGAAGTATAAAAGACACGACCTTTGTAGTAGTGAGTCTTTCTCAGAAAGGACGTTTTTATTTAAAAACCCTCCTAAAAATGCTGAATATTTCTTGTTAATTATTTACTTTTAACTGCTGTTTTCTCTCTTCTCCCTTTCCCTTTTCCTCCCTCTCTTTTTTCCACCTGTCTGTCTTTCCTAAAATGAAAATTGAAAGGATACTGGGGATTGATCCAGGACCCTCACGTGCACTGAGCTACATTCCCAGCCACCTCCCTCTCTTTGAGACAAGGTCTCACTAAGTTGTTCAGGGCGAACTGAGACTTGTGGTCCTCCCTGCCTCAGCCCATTAGGGCTGGGATTACAGCTGTGCACTGCCATGCATGGCTCATAACTTCGTAAATGCTTATTGTTCATAGTTCTCTTATGTGATTTTCTGTAGTCACATGACTTCTTTGAACTTTTTTCCCTCAGTGTTGTTTGTTTGGGTGGGGTTTGGGTTTGGGTTTTGGGTTGACTTGCGTTTTTGAGACAGGGTTGTACTGTGTAGTGTAGGCCAGCCTTGAGCTTAATACGTAACTCAGGCTGGCCTCGGATTTAAGACCCTCCTGCCTCAGTCCCCCGAAGTCTGTAATTAGAGGCCTGATTAAAGTGCTGTGTTTTTGAGTTTGGCGTCATGTTAGTAGCTCCCAGTAGCAATTTGATCTCTTACAATTTTGCATCTTTCTAAGTGCATTGGACTATTTTGAGACGTTGCTAAATTACAGAAATAACAGTAGGAACTCTTGTCCTTTACTGTAAATTGTACTGATCGTGATACTTCCTCTTTGGCTTGAAATATGAATTAGCATATTAAGGAAGGAATGCATTTTACCAAATCTCTTTTATCATGTGACATGATCATGAGTTTGTCTTTGAACCTTTAAAAGATGATGCATTGATAGGCTGCCCAGTGTTGGCTCTCAGCATTTCTAAGTGAACCATGTTTGGTGATTTGTAATAAAGATTTTACTTAAGTTTTTTTTTGCATCTGTGTTAATGAGTGCATTTGGACCATAGTTTTATTTTTTGTGCTTTGTCAGTTTTATTTTAGGATTAAGGTAAAAAGAAGTGGAAACTTTTTTCTGTGATCTCTAGGTAATTTGAGAGTTAGGCAGTGCTCTGTCAAGGGCTTGAAAAAAATTTTAGTTTTGACATTTTTTTGCCTAAGTGTAGTTTTATTAATTGTTTTATCTTGCAAGCAGTTGAGCATAAAGAAAATTTGCAAAAAGGACAAAGAACTCCACATGTAACTAAATGACCACTTGATTAGCATTTTCCACATTTGTTTTAGCAGCTCTTCCCCTTCTGTGCGCCTGTGTATAGGTACTCTTGGCTCACACATGTGCGTGTGCTGCACGTACGTATATTTTACTATGTTTAGTTTTACCAAACCATTTAGGGTTATGGACATCACGGCTTTACTCTTAAATTTTTAAGTGTATGTCCTTTAAGAATTAGGACATTGTCTCATCAAATTTATGAAATTTAGTATTTATTCAATAATGTTATCCATAGTTTGATTTTATTAGTTGTCCTAGTAATGTTCTTTTTGCAGTTTTCACTACATACCCCCACCCAAGCCAGTCCACAGTTAACACATTCCACTTGGTTATCATATCTTTTTAGTGTTTTTTAACCTGGAATTCTACAGTATGTCTCATTAAAAAGAAATTTCTATTAGTGAGGTACGCATGTATACCCTATTTGGTTTCTAATTTTAAATAATTTTTGTCCTCAGTGAGGCTAGTCAGTGGGTTTACTCTTTTATTTTTCTTTCTATAACTTTTGCCATAATGTATTATTACCTTTAGCATTTTGTGTGTGTGTGTGTGTGTGTGTGTGTGTGTGTGTGATTTGAGTTGAACATTTAGTGTATTCATTTTCACCTTTTTTCCTTTGCTTTTTTCTCATAGTAGTGGGGATTGAACCCAGGTGGCCTGTGCCATTGAGCTACATCCCCAGTCCTTTTTATTTTTCATTTGAGACAGAGTCCTGCTAAGTTGCCCAGGCTGGCCTCAAACTTGCCGTCCTCCTGCCTCAGCTTCTTAAGTAGCTAGGGTTATAGGCATGTGTCACTGCACCCAGTATTTTTTTTGTAATTTAATTTTACTTCAGTTTTTGAGTTTTAAGTTGACTTATACACTAGTTTTTACAAACAAAATATGAACTGGGTGTGGTGGCACATACTTCTAATCCCAGTCCTCAGGAGGCTGAGGCAGGAGGATCACCATGTGTTCGAACCCAGCCTGGGCTACACAGTGAGTTAAAGGACAACCAGAAGTACATAGCGAGACCTTGACTCCAAAACTATATATACATACATATGTGTGTGTGTGTGTGTGTGTGTGTATATATATATACTTATGTATATACTTCCGTGTCTCATAGAACCTGTTTTTTCTACATATTCTAATTATAGAAATAAACTCAGTGTGAAGTAGCTTAGGAGCATACTTTAAGCAGTTTCTAGATGTTCAAGGTATTTCTTTCATTTCTATATTAACATCCAATAATGTGATCTCTATCATTTCATTTCCTTTAGTTTTTCTTTTTGAATTCCTTGTTTCAACTAATATCTTGATTGCATGGATATACCTTTAAATATGTTTGTCTGTTACTTTTATATACAAATGGCAACTTTGGTGGGTATAAAATTACTGGAATAAATTTCTTCACCTACAGCATTGGTCAGCCATTATTTCATTACTGGCTATCATCTGATGTTACTAAGAAGTCTGAGGCCACCCTGATTTGTTTTCCTTTTTTAAAATTCTTTTCATATCTAGGTTACTGGAATGTGTTAGAGTCTTCAAATTTAATACTTGCCAAATTGTGCGTTGATGTTGTTCAGTTTATATATAGTTTGTTTTGTACTGGATGAACCCTTTAAATCATCAAAATAATAGTTTCTTTTAGTTACGTTTTTCTTTTCTTTTGAATTCCTCTTTCATTATGTGGCCTTCCTTTCTCATTGCAGCAGCTGGTGAGTCTCCACTCTCCGCACCTTTTCTCCTGCCCGCTCAAGTTTGTCTTTGTGCTTTGCTGTGCCCTGGGCTTTCTCTTGACTCACTGCGGACTGTGAGCTACAGGCTCTTCATCCCTCTCATGCCATTGAAAAGATGGCCTTGATTTTTTAAGTCTCCTTTCTTATCCTTTCTTAGTCATGTTAATACTTTTTTATACTTAATTTCTTATTTTTCATCTTTGTTTCACAAACTAGGTTTTCTTTTTCTTTTATGTAAATTGTTTGTTTTCTTTTCTCTGGGGTAAATCCAACTGACATGTTCTTGCGTACATTTTTAAGGTTAGTAGTTTTTAGCTGGGCGGGGTGGCGCACACCTGTAATCCCAGGAGGCTGAGGCAGGAGGATCATTGCGAGTTCGAGGCCAGCCTGGGTTGCAAAGTGAGCTCAAGGCCACCCTGAATTGCATAGTGAGGACTTGTCTCAAAAAAATAAATGAATGAATAAATGAATGAATGAATGTTAGTACTTTTTATTTCAGAGCTTGTCTCTTTGGTTTCTGTAAATTTTGTTTCTGTTTTCTATTTAAAGGGTAGCAATATTCTCTGTCGTTTGCCCACAAATAGTGTGACTAAGATACTAATTGACTCAAGGTGTCTGGAGACCTTTTATATCTTCCACTTGGAATTTAAAATAGAGGGCTGAATTATATCGAATTTTTATTTTAGATACTCAAGGTCTTGTTAGCTTGTTATAGGTAAAAAAAAAGCTTGTTTCTATTAGCTTTACTCCTGATGCTTATTAAAATTCCTGCAGATTTCCATCTTCACCAGTTTTTTTTCTTTCCCAGCAGGAAGACTTGACTATTAAGTATTATATTAGTTCCCATGGCTAGTATAATATGGCCACAAATTTGGTGGCTTAAAACAATGCAGAGTTACTGTTTTCTCTTACAGCTGTGGAGGCCACAAGTCCACAGTCCGTCCAAGGTCAAAGTCCGAGGGGTGAGCAGCAATGTGCTTACTCCAGAGGCTTCAGGGGAGAACGCGCCTGTTGTTGCTTTTCCAGCCCCTGATGGTCTTCAGTCACATCCCTCTGACCTTCAAGACAAGCATCACTTCATCTCTCTGAGATGCACCAGGTCTTCTCTGCCTCCCTTCTAAGGAGGCAGGATTGTGTTTATAGGCCTCTGGTTATTCTAAGACTCTATCAGGAGAGGGGCTGGGGATATAGCTCAGTGGAATAAGCGCTTGCCTAACAAGCGCAGGGTCCTGAGTTCGATCCCCAGTACCACAAAAAAAAAGACTCTATCAGGAGAGTCTGTCCTGGTTCTTAGTTTAATTACATCCACAAAGACTTTTTTTTTTTCCAGACAAGGTGGCATTCACATACAGGATTAAGACCTGTTATCTTTGGAAGCCATGATTAGCTTACCACAAATATAAACCACATTAGTCAATAACTGGATTAAAGCCTCATAGGTTGTATGCTGGTTTTTAGAATGACAGGTCTTGTCCTCCTGGCCAAATGATGCAAACTGAGACACTGTATTGGAACAGTAGGTGGAGGGGACTCTGGAGAACACAGCTGGTTAGGGAGAGATGACAGCACATTTGAAGCCAGCCTCTGGCTGTTAGCTTGCAGCCCTAGTTTGTAGCTGTACTTTTCATTTCTTTTTTACAAATTGATCTTTCTGTAGTAAAATAGTCTTGTCTAATCTTGGTGCTAAGAAATAAGAATTTTTAATAGGGAATTTATCAGCCTGATTCTAGATAACAGTATTTAATTTACTAATGATATATACGTAGGTATTCTTAAAGCTTTATTAGTCTTTCACTTCTTTGGGGGGACTTGGTTTTTGGTCTCCCTATTATTAAATTAGATAGTGAGCATTTTTCTAAGTTCTTACCTTATAATTTGGTTTTTCTAGATGTATTATTTTTAAGAATTCAGGTTACTTTTTCTGTAAAGATTAAACTGATAAAGTCTTGCAGAAATAAACTTGGTTTTAGAGCATAATGAGTAGATAATTGCGTTGTGTATGCCTTGTGTGCCTTAAAATACCCTCATACACACATGAATAATGTTTGAGGGATTATGTAATTATAGGTTCCAGAACTTACTCAAACTTTATTTTCTGTTGTCTTTGGGGATTTAGTTTTACATTTGAGGTGTCAAGTACCAATTTGATACTCATTCGTGAAAATTCTGTAGAGAATTTTATATTTTTCTTTGATTCCTTGAATTTCTATAGTTGTGAGCAACTAGAAATGAGTATATGTGTATATTTTTTCCCTTTTTCTGAATTTTTACTGTTTTCATCTGGTTGTTTCAGTTCATTATTCAGCAAATATTATGCAGTATGCTCTGTACTGGGGAATTGACCTAGGGAATTCAAAGAAAGGAGGTGCTCCAGAAGAACTGATGCTTGAGATCTGAAGAATGTATAGAAATAGTTAAGCTGGGAATAGCCTTTTAGGTAAAAGAAGTAGCATGTGCATATATATTTGCAGGAGGGATGATGAGTGTTATGTACTTTTAAGAAAGTCCTTATTTTTGGTGTAGAGACTGGGTGGGGAGAAAGAATGAAGTGAGACGAGGCTTGAGGGAGAGAAGACGGGGCCTTGACTACTTGGGGCCTTCATGGGAATCATCAAGCGGTTCTTTCTCCCTCAGACAGTGGGAAGCCATCAAAATCTTTTAATACAGAAGCGATGTACAGTGATGCCAGAATGCATGAAAAGAGACAAAATAAAACTGGTGTTCTCCAGAGAGAACTGATGGTCATCTGGAGGCCAGAGTGCAACAGGAAAAAAGTGGATGGGTTTAAGAATATTTAGGCAGTATAATCCGTGGCACTTGATAAAGGACTAATGAGAGGTAAGGCACAGAAAGAGCTCAGAGGTGTTCTTGGTTTCTGTTCACCTTGGTGGGCGTCTTAGTTTCTTTTCCCATTGCTGAAACACAGTACCAGACACCCAAAGTCAAAGGGGAAAAGGTTTATTTGGCTCACAGTTTGTAGAGGTTTCAGTCCGTAATTGGCTGGCCCCAAGGCAGGGTGGCGTGGCAGGCAGGCATTGCAGAGGAAAAACCTTCATGGGGAGCGGAAGGCAGCAAAGGAACAAGGGACCATAACAGCATCTTTCTGCCCCTTTTATACTCCATCTAGGCTCCAGGGATAGAGGTGATGCCAAACCAGTCACTGGACTGTTGAGTAACCACACACTCCTAATCCCAGCATTGTACCATGAGTCAGTCACACCCTTTAGATCCAGCTACCTCTGAAAAAGCCCCACCTATGACTGCCTGAGGCTTTGGGGACATCTAGACAGAAGCCTAACACTGAGTGATGGTTTCATTCACTGGTAAAAGCCAAAGACATTTGAAAGAGTACTCAGGTGACATAGAAAAGGTCTAGGAGATGTAAACCTTGAGGAGTGTCAGTATTTCATGGCCTGAGACATGAAAAATGAGATTTGAAAGGAGACAGGATGGAAAATCTACGGGTATGAGGAAAGTCAGGAGCGTATGGCATTTTGAAAAGCCATTGGGAAGAGTATTTCAAGGGGGGTTGTTCTGGTGAATGCTGCCATCCATTAGGTCACAGCTAAAAATGTCCATTGGATTAAGTGACTTGGAGCAACTTGATTTGGTCAAATGACCAGACAGCATGTTGGAGTATGAACACTTGCACCAGGAAGCCTAATGATAGAAGAAGGAGAGAAGCAGGTGGGTAGCTCCAGGGGTGAGTCACCCAGAGACTCTCTCGTAATGTGTAACACACTCCGATTGGAGGAGGAGAAGAGGGCAGTAGTGTAGGGCTCCGGAAAAGCCTGTAAGGGTCTAAAGTGCTGTCAGAGTGTGAACTCCCAAGACTCTAGAGAGATACGTCGTCAGTGAGAGGGCAGAGTCCTCTATTAGAAGAGAAACATGAGGCTAGGATGCGATTGAAAACCCCCCCATGGTGTCAAATCTGCTAGTCACTGTCAGCACTGCAACTTTTAGTTCAGTGCTGTATTTCATTTCCATGAGCCTGTGGTATTTTCGCAACGCCTTTTCAAAAATCAACAGCTTGTGATTGTTATATTCATTCAATCTCTGCTAATGAAGCTTTTTGGAGCAAAAAGCATCTTTTTTACTTCTGAGTTTATCTACCTCCTTTGTTTTCTTATTTTTTATATTTAATGTGTGAGTTGCCTTTGCCACAAATTAGTTTGTTCCCTTTCTCTTCCCCACTCCCCCTCTCGCCCTGCCCCCCTTTCCCCTCTCTCTGGCTCTCCTAGGCCTTTTGTCTTTGAAAGCCGGGGGAGGGGGGTGTTAACCCTGGAGAAAGCCTCAGCCTTTCTCTTTGACAGCCTCCCTTACCTGCATGTTGGCTTTAAAAGCCCATTTTGAGACTTCTGCTAGTTCATTTGCACATACACAGGACGGCATTTGTCGGAAAACCTGGAGTGCAAATCCAGAAATTTGGGTCCGACTTTGAACTGAACCAGCTTTGTAACCTTGAGCAAATTATTCTATTTCTCTGCACTTTCTCATTTGTAAAACAGGCTTAAATAGATCATTTCTACATTTTGGTTTTGATTACACAGGTTACCAAAATAAAAATTACAAATATAATTATGTGTGATCATTTTTAAAACAATCATCAGTGAGAAATTTCATACTCCAAATAGGAAAAAAATATATACAAGGACTACCGTTTGTAAAAAAAAAAAAAAAATGCTATAGTTCCTTTTTTCTCATTACCATAAGATAACCTTGAGATGGGTGTCTTCTGTTACAGTAGAAGAAGAAATAAATAGGTAATTTATTTCTGTCGCGTGGCCTGGAAAGTTAAAAGTGCTTTAGAAGCCTAAATTCTCCTTTACAAAGATATGCCTGCAAGCAGTATGTGATTCTTCACGAATCCCTTAGTTTGCTTAATGTACGTTCTGGAACTCAGCTGACCGTCCTCATTGAGGAGAACAAAATCCACCTACATGTAAGCATGAGTGAACATTGTCAAATATAAAGATTTGATTGCACTAGTCAGTTTACATTCCATATCCCACTACAAGCAACTTCCACATTCTCGCCTGTACTGTTAGCCGTGCTTCCAGCCCCTCCTGCTTTATGTGTATTGTCCCTCTGGCATTACTTTAGGCTTAGCCTCTTAGCTTTTGCATGTCTACTTCCTTCACATTTTGTAATTAAACCTGTCTTGGTGCAGTCAGCGGTCCTCTGCTTACTAGCATCTACCTTGGTAGGGCTGCCTGGTTGGCAGTGATCCTTTATTATTGGAGTGTGTTATTTGAGCCTTCCCATCCTCTACCTTAGGTAAATATCTCTCAAAGAATTGTTTCTCAGAAAAAGCAAGGTTTATCATAAGAGTAATTCTGTCAGTTACTAAGAGAATGTGGTTTAATTGCTCATGTGTATCTATACTTTTATTCTGCTTATGGATCCTAGAGAAGTTCTTCTTTAGATTATATGACTATAGGTAAACAGAAAAATGTAGAGTTCTATTTTAAGTTGTTTTTAATTCAGAATGAATTAAACCAAATGACCATATTTAAGACTGCTACAATTGTTAGATTAGCTCTGCTTAAAAAAAGGCAATGGAAACACCAGTTAAAGGTGGATTTCTACGGGGAAAAACAAAAAAGGACAGCAGCTGAACCTGAACGAGTGACTTCCTTGCCCAATCTTAGAACTTTTCAGTTAGGGTTCAGTTTGGTCTTAAGAGACACAAAATAAGGCCAGGCAGTGGTGGCACCCTTGTAATCCTGGCACTGGAGAGGCTGAGGCAGGGTGATCGCCATAAATTGGAGGCCAACCGAGGCTATGTAGTGAGTTCAAAGCTAGCCCGACCTACAGAAAAAGACCTTGTCTCCAGAAAAACAGTAAGTAAATAAATAATACAAAACGTTCAATACATTTTCTGATTGTATCTAAGATGAGTTCAGTCTTATTATCATAGTACTTCGTTATAAATGTTGGGCTCAGCTGGTAATACTTATACTGTATTATGGTGAGACCCAGCGCATTGCTGAAGTCTAAGCCTAGGGCAGGGACAGGGAGGTAACTCGGTGGCAAAGTGCTTGCCTAGTGCCTGATACCTGAGGCTAACAAACTTACATGGGCAAATTTAATCCCTTTGGGGCTGACTATAGATACGTGCCAATTTAATAATTTGACTAAGTAAGATACTAGTAGTCCACTTATGCAGGAGGACCATGTAAACCTAGTATTCAAAATAAGTAACTTTCTATTATATTTATATAACCAGTTGCTATATTTATGTAGTTTATAGTTGGATACTTTCACCAGCACCCTACAAATTACTCAGAACTGAAGGAGATACGGTTTCCTAATTGCCTTTTTTATCTTCAAAGAATTTGTACTTCCCTGTGCATATCTGGAAAATAACTTCTGCGTCTGTTTATAGAAGGGAGGCTGAAGTCCCTGTTAAGTGAGGTCAGAATGTAGATGTGGCTGTGTATGTAGGAATACAGTGATAATTGCTCAGTTTCCATCTACTGCGTGCCTCATTCTTGCGGGGTCTGTGTGGCTGCTTTCCACTCATTACCTTCTTTACACTTCACATGGATGTTCAGAGGTAAGCATCAATACACTACAGTTGTACACAAGAGGAAGCTGAGGGACCCTAGAGTGGTAGGTGTCAAGTGTCTTAATCATAGCACCCCCATCCTCCATCCTGGCTAAGGGAATTTTTACACAAATGAAGCAAGTTGCTATTGCCTTCAGTAGAGAGTTCCGCCTCACTGCAGCTCAGTTCCTGCGTTAGGGAAAAAGAATCCTAATACAGTAGCACCTGTCTTCTAGGACTCCTATGAAGATTAAACAGTGAATGCCACATATAAAACTTGAGAAAGTGCTTGGCCAGTAGTAATCACCCCATAACTGTTAGGTGGTGATTACTATGCCTGTAAGCACTGTATCTCTGGTTGCTCGGAAGTAAGGTGGTGACTGTAGAAGGGATGGTAAATCCAGGTGTCTCATCTAAAGGTACAGGTACGAGAATCTTACGTGCTTTCAGACAGTGTTTTTATTTCCTTTTCTTTTGTTCTTTGGCTCTATTTACTTTTGACTTTTTAGTAAAAGTAACTTTTGAAGGAGTTCAAGTAGATGAAGCCCAGAAAACCTATAAAGTAAAGCAGATTCCTAAAGTTCATGTTACTGCTTCTAAGTCCAGGAACCACTGGTTACGGATAAAGGCAAATCCTCCTTTTAGACCTTTTCCTGAGCTGGTCTGGTCTCCTTTCTAGAGAGAAACTGGTCATTACTGAGCTTCTTCCTGTGTGTTAGGCTCTGTTCTGAGTGTGGAGGACAGTCCAGTGAGTGAAATAAAAATCCCGGCTCTCATGCAGCTTGTGGCTATTCTAAAGTTGGTGTGTACCCTGCCTGACCTTGTCTTTATGCATTTTAGCCCTGATTGCTTTTGCTGTATGTTCAGCATATTGCCTCGTGTTGTTCTTGAGAAATGTCGGTGTTGGTATAGTTTGGTCTGTTTTGCTAAATAGTATCCATTCTTTATCTGTAATTGCTTATATTCTATTATTTATCATTATCTGTTACTATCATTATCCATTATTTATTCAAATTTCTAATGCACAGTTAGATTGTTTCTGCAAAAAGATCATTACATACGTCACCTTGGGCAGATGGGAAAGGTTTGTATTTTGGTTTGGTTGGCCTCAAACTCGCAGTCTTCCTACTTCAGCCTCCCAAGTGCCAGGTGGGATTACAGGCTGGAGGGTAGCACATTTAACATACACCTTGGCTACCTGGGATGCATTTTATTCCATCCTTTAAAGACAGCGGCCACATGAAACCTACTAAGTTGATTTCATCACCTCCGTGTGCACAGTTGCTCTGAGATACACAGTTAAGAGTGAGATCGCTGACTGTTGCTGACGGACATCAGCGGCTTCGCTGCTTGTGTTTCTGTGTTTCACAGTACAGGGCAGTGTCCTTCGCCCTTCATTGTTACCAACTCTGGATTTTGCCACATGCACAAGATAGAGCATTTTGTTTTAAATTTGCCTTCCCTCATTTACTAATAAAGTATTGAAATGGTTTTAAAGTGTATCATGCAAGACTGGGGGTGTAGATCAGTGGTAGAGTGTTCATCTAGGATGTATGAGGCTCTGGGTTCAACACCCAGCACTAAAAAAAAAAAAACTCACCAATTTTGGTAACCAAGAAGAAACGTTTTTATTGACTGACTCCTCCTTCTGGAAGAAAATAAATAGCGTAAGAATAATGTAGTAATGGCATCTATGTTATGTTTACACTGTGCTGGACACTCTGTGAAGTGAATTCGTTTAGTCGTACAAAGCCCTGTGGCCTCAACCGTCTTACGCAGATGCAGAGATTCAGAGAAGCAGCTGCGCGCTGTGCAGCGTTGTGAAGTAGGCCTAGGACGGAGACCCAGCTGCGTCTAGCAACATGCCTTGTATTCTTCGAGATCTCGTGTTGTGAGGAATTCTTAAAGGAGGAGTGTTTGTCATCCCTGCTCTCTCTCGTTGGTTTGTTAAATGTATTTGTTTCTGAGTTTCGCTCAGATCCTTTTCATTACTGTTTTTTTCCTAAGAAGGAGCTTTATGTTTGTGAAATTTCTCCTTGTCATCTCTAGCCTAAGATGGTGACCCTGTAGCCTTTCACAGTGGTCTTGATAGATGTTGCTTTGAGCTCCTTTTCTCTTTTGGCCTTTATCCTTTATCTCTTTTCCCTCATTTTCTACATCTTCAACATCACATCTCACCCCACTGCCCTGATGCTTTGCAGCCTTACTGTTCCTCATAGTCACGTGTGAAAACTTAAATACACAGATGTGTAGGTTCCAACCATATCCAGGAAATTCTGATTTAGCTATGAGTTGAGAGCAGTTGGCTTAGTGGTTAATGGTTCTTTAGAGTCAGGCAGACTTGAAATAGAGTTCTGATATTCCTTTCAGTTTACTAAGAGACATTAAATTCTTTAATGTTGGCTAAGGTTCTTTGTACTTTTTTTTAGTACTGGGAGTTAATGTTAGTATTCACGTGAGAAAGTTGTTGATGAGGCTAAATGAGGTAACGTTTGTAAATGCCAGTGATTTAGCATTCTTACACATGCCTGCTGATGGTTCCATCATTACAGTACCCTTTTCCCCAGTCCAGACGCTCTTTCAGTAAAGCATGTGAATGTGGCATCAGAGCAGTAATGTGATAGGTACCGCCGTCCTTCTGGGTGACTGATTCCTGCTTTCCTTGGTCACCTCCATTTGGGGAATCTCGGAGCAAAGGAATAAGCACCTCCCACCACACCAGTCGGCCAGTCTTCTTTGCCTGTGTATCGTTTTGGCCCTCAAAAGAAAAAGAAAAGGGGCAAAGTTGCTGGGAAAACAGACCTTTTTGTTTCCTTCATAAAGGTTTTTTCTTCCCTTTTCTCTCTGAGCTTAGCATTACCAGTCCTTCCATCTTCAGTCCTTCTGGTTTCAAAACTGCCTGCTGGTTGAGCTAAGGACGCTCCCTGCTCTTGCTGTTGCCCATCTCTTCTTTTTTTGGTTTTGGAAAAGTTATTTTTCTTTTTTTTTTTTTTTTTTATTTTAGAAACATAAAAGTACAAAAACATATTGACAAACAGACACCCATTATCATAGAAAATAGTACAATCACAACTAATCTATAGACAAGGTGATATGGTCTCAACAGTAGTTGTTGCTTTATCCATTGATATCTTCGAATTGTAGATGTATGGACCCATATACAGACATGCAAA
>PVLD010019350.1:0-36651 GCA_004027595.1 Dinomys branickii
AAAAAAAAAAAAAAAAAGAAATAATTTAAAATTCTCAAAATTAAAGAAAAATGTAAGAGTTTGGGATGAAATAATGCATAATGGCAAATAATATAAATTAGGATAATTCTATACTGAGACACTGTGAAAAGTAAGAATATCAAATAAAAATTAAAAGTTCTTTTAAAACTGTACAGAGGAAAATCCAGTCACTCATAGAGGCATTAGAATTAAATTGGCATCAAAATTCTCAAGTACAACATCCTATTTAAGAAGACCAGGAGTTACATTTTTCAGGGTGTTGAAAGAAAATACATTAAGCCAGAATTCAATTTCCAACTAAATGTTTTATTTAACTCTGAGTGTGAAAAAAAATCTGTCAAACACATAAGATGTCAAAGGCTTACCATGCAAAAAATGGCCTTGACATGTTCTGCAGCAAGTCAAAAAATATATCTGGGAAGGTATTATAAACATAAGGGAATTACGAGTGAATAAATATCACGGGGAAACAATTTATTCTTCAGAAAAGCAATGACCATAAGAAAAATACCTGAAAAGGAATAAAATGTCTATAACATCAAGAATTTAAACTATATCACATAGAGGGCTTGCTTAATTTATGAAAATAGAATTTATAGACATTTATAACATTTAAATTGGTAAGAAAATTTAAGCTCTAGCATATATCCTAATAAAAGAAAAACAATTTTTCAACCCATCAGAAGAAAACACACTATGATCAGTAGGTATTAGAACAGTAGGAAGGTTTCAAATGGAAAACAAAAAATCTTTTAATAAATGGAAAAAAACAAATTACAATGTCAGAAGTATATCTCAATCTCATAGTAATTATAAAAAATGAAGATGATTGTGATCAAAAAGACCCTCAATCATTGTTTTTAAAATTTTAAAGAGTATAAAACACATGAAGTTTGCAAAGAGAGAAATGCAAAAAATTATCAAGACAAATACAGACCAAAGAAAGCCCAAATTAGACAAAATAAGTAAAAGTAAAAATAGCCATGAGGAAAAAATGGGCATGTTATATTCTGGTTATGTATAACTATAATGAATCTTACATATAACACCACTGAAAGTTTACACAGTTACTGGCAGAATTACAAAGGCAATGTATAAACCAGTAATTATAGTTGTACATTGTATGTGTGTGGGGGGGGTGGGGGTGTGTGTGTGTAGTACTGGTTATTGAACCGAGGTCCTTGTGCACAGATGGTAAGAGCTCTGCTACTGTGCCACGTCCCAACCTAATACTAAAATATTAAATCAATTGAGATCATCGCTTTTGGCATATATGGTCTCAAATAATTAACATAATTGGATATTATTAACTAATAATTACTCCCACTCCAAGTGAAGCAAATAAATTTCTCATATATATATATATATATATATATATAATCATATTTATATCTATGCTTCAAGCAAAATTAGAAAACTTTTAAAAAATCTTGCACAAAGCTGTAAACAAAGTCACAATAAATTATGAAGAGTCAGTATCATGTAGATTTTTTCATAAAGTAACACACTTATCAATTAATAAGCAGAAGGCCTAAACAATTAATACATAGAAGGGAATGCTTTTCAATAACCCTTAAGTTCAGGGAAAGAAATTTAGAAGAGAAATTATGATTACAGAGTTCTGATTAATTCTAAAACGACAAGAAAGCTGTTAAATAACTTGCAAGGAGGCCAGTTACATCATCAACTTTGCTTGTTTTGAAGATGATTCTGTCCGGTGGGAGAGAATGTAATGACCTGAGAAAAGAGGGAGGCCTGGGGAAAGTAGACACAGGAAGGCAAAGGAAACATCATTAATTTGCAAAAGCGATTTCCAAAGATTGAACTTTCCTTTTCTGAAAATGGTGTGTGTGCTTGTTCACATGTATGTGCATTCTGACATAATTAACTGTGGAATCAACTCTGCCTCTGCAGTTGGAGTCAGTCATTCTCTAACTTTACAGATTTCCAAACATCCTCCAGACTTAATTCCATTTTTCTGTAAAATATGCACACACAGCAATTTTGTGAGGACTACACAGGAATTTGTATGTGAAAAGACCACTTAACCATGAAGCATTATATAAAGGTTCTAGTTGTTCACATGATGTGGTAGAAGTAAAGAAGAAAACCAAATCCCAAAGGGTCTTTTCTGATGTTTATTTTACTATGAGAGATGCATAAAGATGGAAATGTGATATCACAAGACAAGAAAAAGTGGTGTGATTAATAGCTGTGGTTACAAACCAAGTTTTTCTTCCTAGGAATCTGCTTCATATGGAAAAGTATTCCACGATTCCCAGTCTCTGTCCAGCTGTGTGTCTTCAGCTTGCTCCCTCTCTCAGGATTGATCCCTACTGTTTCTTACCCCACTGAGATTCTGATCCTAACGGTTCTCAGGTTTTTCTCAACTACCTTCATGACTTCATTTTCCTCCAGGCCCAGTTTAAATTTCATGCTGAGACAATGTCATCATTTCCACACACAAGTCCCCTTCCCTTCTAAAACAATTCCCAGAAAAATCTCAATCTTAGTGAAACACAACTGGATATATACGTTGTTCTTGGCTTTTAAATTAAATATATGGACAAAAATAAAGCAACCCTGGCTGGACTTACTTTGCAGTCATTGCCACTAATTCATTCCTATTGCATTTGCCTGCTCGATTCCCCCTCCCAGTTTCATAGATGACTAACTCCTGGCTTATTTTCCAAACACTCCGCCTTTTAACTTTCATCTATTCTACAACTCTATCTCCACCTGAACACAGCTTTACCCCTACCTTCTGCCTTCTTCCTTGTTGCTGGGGAGAAACTTTCAGCTCAAACTGAAACCAGTCTCTCCATTGTACAGCTGACCCAATCCCTCTACTACTCCAAGACACTGTGATTGTCCCTCCATTGTCTTTTCCCTCTCCTCCTTTTTCAGAATTTTTCTACCCACTACCAAATTATTTCTATTATCACACGGTTGTTCTCAAGCGCATCTGACTTTGCATCAGGAGGTTCTAGGTTCAACTGCACATTACCTACCAGATTCTATCTCACGTCCCTACTCCCAAACACAAGGTACTGTGCTGGGCACGTTCATCCCCCATAGCCTCTCCCTCCTCACATATATATCAATTTACAAATACCCTACTCTTTCTTCCAATACTAAAGAAAAACTAACAGCATTATTGCTCTGTAATACTTCCAGCTACTGTTCTATTCTATTCCTTCCCCTGGAAGAAAAACCCTATGAATATTATTCAATATAGCATCTCCAAGTTTGCTTTCCACTTTTCTTAGAACCGTTAAACCTCTGACCCTACTTCTCTTTAAACATTCTATGCAGATAACCAATGATTTCCCTTTTGTTATCATACACCTTCATCTGAATATCTGTAGCATCTTATACTTTCACATGTAGTGTCTTGAAGGCCTGTCGAGCTGGGCTCATTCCTGCTTGGGTCTTCTTCTTCTATGGCCACCTTGTCTTTCTAAGTGCTAAGTGAAATCAGCAACTTTCCTGCAACATAATCATACACAGCACAAGGCATGCAATTCCATCTACCTGTGCACGCAGCCACTTGGGACCACCTCTCCTCTCTCCTACTAAATTCTTGCCATGAAGCATGCATCTCCAATTGACAGACCACATACGTCTTTCTGTTCTGACCCCTACCATTTAAAAATAAACTCTATAGGGACTGGAAATCTATTTTACTCACCCCAAAATCCTGAGCACTTACCACAGTGTTTAACATGCAGTAAATTTTTGTCAAAGTTTTGTTTGAATGAGTGAATAAATAAGCAAAATCAAGATTTAAATTTGATTTAACTTTTTCAGAAGGTATGCATGATTGTTTCATTAGCAATGATAAATCAAACATGTTAACAAGCTATGATGTGAGTATTCCATATAAGTATTTATTCATTTGGAGTATTTATAACTTATCTGTTCATAAAAGTGATTTGTAGCAGCTGATGTGTATATACTACTGCTAACTGTAAGCCAAGTGCAGAACATTCTATTTGTCTCTTATGAAGGAAAGAAATGCTATTTAATTTCTTTAATAAACTATAAGAGTAACTTTTCAAAAAAAAAAAGAAGGGATAGACTAAAAAGATTTTCTTCAAACAAAATGGACTAGTAGTTTGGTTTTTCTTGTATAATTAAAAAATACCAATGGCAATGCCAAGGAGGGAATATTTAAGATAATAGAAACCAAGGAGATTCTTGAGTTCATGAATAAACATGCCAAATGAGTCTCTTCTCTCTCTGACATGCCCATACTTCTTTACAGTCATATTGGATCGAAATAGTTACACCACACACACACACACACACACACACACACACACACACTTCATGAAGTACTGAAATATGCATATTATTTAAAAAGTAATCTTTAAAACTTTTTATGTTGTCAATGTGGCATAAAGCAGAGTTTTTCTCCAGTTCTGTGAGACTAATGAAGACATTCTATCTCTCTGCCTGCACTTACATTTTAAAAATATGTGTGTTTTCTAAATACAAGGACATCTTTTAATTTCTGGTAAGAAAGCAATTTCATGATGAGATTGGATAGAGTCTGGAATGCATTTTCCATGGAAGCAGAGAAATCTCTGAGACCATTAAAATAAAACCATACAAAATAGTGGAAAATGTACTTTAGTTTGAGAGAAATGCTGCCCAGATCCCTGGAGGCTGCAGGGGCGAGCTGAATGGGCCTTTTCAATCTCCAGTCATTACGATTCTAGGTAACTATTCTGAAAACAGATGAAAGGAGTGGTTTTTCTATCCATGTGGAGCTGCTATTAGCCCCTTGAGGAAATAGGGGTTTTGCAGAAAGTGTAAGTTCTTTAAGTGTTACTGAAATGACCTTGTTTAATTTCCTCATAAAAGACAATCTAATAATAGCTACATCTTCTAATATTAACAAAGCTGTGAAGTTACACAAGTTAGAATAATTTTCCTTTGCTTGGACAGCAAAACCCTTCAATGCCCTTGTCTCTTTTTTTCTCCCAATATGTCACCCCCTTTAAAGTCTGTATTTGCTCTTTAATATTTGATTTCACATTTTCCAGTCACCCTGATACAAAGTTGCAGTGTGAAGTTAAAAGATTCAAAAGGGAGAGAGGCTATGGCTGCCACCCCACCACAGAGCAAGTCCACTGAACTGTAAATCTGCCCTGCGTTTAATTACTCAACCACTGTGTGAGATGATAAGGTCTCTCGAGTATTGTACTACTGTGAGTGATTGAGTCTGCTTGCAGTAATAAGCTTTTCTACAACTGAGCCAAAAGGTTAAAAGTATACATGGAACGTCAAGGCAAGCATTGTTTTTAAATAACTGCAAAACCAAAGGAATAACAGAACCTTCTTTTGAATGAATATCTCAGTTTCAAAACCTTCCATTGAAGAAAAGAGAGTTTTGTGGAAAAAAAAATGTGTTCCCTCAAGCAAATTTACAAGTAGTCAAGTCAGTAATCGGGATGAAAAGCCCGTCTTCCCACGCCAACTTGTACCGCATCCACAGAATCATTAGCACGTATTTGTATAATGAAAAGCAAAGATGATTGGACTGGTGAGATGAATCAGCAATTCCCAATTACAGCAGCAAAATAAAACTGTTTTCTTCCTGAATCATTATGGAAATCAAATGGAAAAGTGACAAATAGACTTTGTTCTCCTTCAGTGATGGGAGGGGAATTTATGTTTGGAGCCAAATTTCCAAAGTAGAGTATAACGGGCTTGCCAGCAAAACCGTTCACACCCCCAGAGAGACCACAAAACCCTGCAGCTGTAATTTCAGAAAAACACGTATATAAATCAAGTAATTGCACACCTAACTACCCAAACTTCAGCCAGTAGGCCTGGATTTTGTTGTAGTTATTTGGGTTTTTTGCTTGTTTGTGTTTTTTTGCCTGTGCCAAAGGCTTTGAAACATTTGGCTTTGAAAACAAGGTTCAGCTTAATTAACAGGATATTATCAAATTCAAGCTGATTTATATAGACAAATCCCAAATTACGAGGGTGTCATGCAGAATCAAGTAGCACATATAAATATTCCGTATGTGCTATGCAAGGTCCTTACATCTGACTGAATTCTAAAGGGGAAGGGACAAAATTTAAATGTCATTTGAGTTCTAATTCTTGAAAGTACTTTTCCAAAGTGTCAATGAAGTAACATCACTTTGATACATTTTTGTTATTTATGAAGGGAAGGAAGGATAGAGAAAAGAAAGGGGTCAGGGAGAAATGGGGGAGATAGAGATATAGAGACAAGGAGGGGCCGTATTAATATTACTTCATTTTATACAGCAATGTTTTAAAAAGAAATGAGAGAGGACTTTGGGTATGCTGGCCAGAGGAGCACAGAGGTCCCTCTCTTTGAGTTTCAGGTGGCACAAGCCATAATATACATTCATAGAGCAGGCAGTTGCCCAATTGGAGACACAGTTACACAGAGTCAGCCTGCAGTCTGGGCTTTTGCCCTAATTCTTTCAGGACACATCCAGGTATATGGTATTTCAAAACAGATATAATTACTGCCAGCCCTATACAAATGCTTCACAGACTAGTAAACTGAAATTAATGCTGAAGCAATTCATCTAAAATGCTACTGCAATTCAGCACATGTATTTCTATAATTTTCAGAAAGAGAGAGAAACATCCATCAATTTCACAAAGATATGTAAGTTGCCAGTATATCATCTACTCCCCAAGATTTATAGTTTTGGGGGAATATACGTAGCCACATGCCACAAACCAGCAAATTCCTAAAGGAATGATTCTAAAACTTAGTAGCAAACAATAACATGCTCTTATTCACTGTCTGAAGCAGCTACTGATAATATTGCCACACAGTAAAGAATTGATGGAGGCTCCACATGGACTATAAGAAATTCCACCTCAGCAGTCTTTGCATCTGGTTCACATTTTACCACTGATAATAAAGAAATAGAACCAGTGGTCCTTTTAGAGTAAAAAAAAAGAACACAATATGAAAACCATAGGTAAAATCAATCTTATAATAAAATGCACCATAAGGATGATTTTTGAAACAAATTTGATAGTCAGTCAGAGCAAGAAAAAGGAAAACTCTATAAGAACTCTACCCAGAACAATGTGTATAAAGTCTCACTGATCTATTCAGGCCAAATTTTTGGTAAGTCTTGTTTTCACAAAGTGACTATCAAAGAAACTCATTGTATTTGTATGAAACACTAGCCAAAATCAACATTTCAAGCTGACAGCCACAATATTTAACTCTTCTAATGACTCACAGATTTTTATTATTGCTAAAATATTTCATCAAAGGCTTGGTTTTGAGACTTTTAGAACTGGCATGCTTCTTTTGTTTTGTTATAGGGAAATCTGCAAATATATAAGGTGTTTACAACCTATTAAAGAACATTAGGCCATAAAAGTAATCTACCTATAAAAATGGTAAGGGAAAGTAAAATGTACAATATCAAAATATAATCTGGTCACTCTGTAAAAGTCTAGTAGTAAAAGCTATTGATTTCTTTTCCACTGAACAAACATATGAGATTCCAGATGGGTTAATAGGTTAAAAAATAACTTGAGTCTGACATGAGGAAAAGATAAAGAATGCCAACTAAAACTGTACATTTTAAATACTTGGGACCTGGAATATAGCTAAGCAGCACAAGTGCCTGCGTGACAAACACAAGGTCCTGAGTTTGATTCCCAGTAACAAAAAAAATTTTTAAATTATTTCTCTATAATGGGAATACATAGAAATATTGCCACCCAACCTTTTATTTATTCAGAGTCTGCTAATTTCTTCAGGATATTTTATATATCATAAAGATTTTTTAAAACCTAATGAGAGAGATAGTACTTTGTACATCATGAAACATAATGACTGATACTATCATATAACTTTTCAGCAGGGATGGAGTGAGTATGGGGAAAAGACCATGGTAGACCATGGTAGACAGAATAAGCAGAGTAACATGAAATAGAAAAATTAGCCCTGGCTGTCAGTCTAACCATAGTCCTAACCATCTGTTGTGATTAGGAAAGATTCTCACAAACTCTGCTTCTTGGCTCCTTCGTTGTCAGGATGGGGCATGTTGTTAGAAGACCTATATGAAACTATTAAATGAAATTATAGACCTGGCACAGAAAGTAGAGCACTTGTTATATTGTATCTCATTTTACAATACTATTGCTTGGATCCCTATGCAACTCCAATCTTGAGCAAATCCCTGACCCTGTCTAGCCTACTTTTTCTTCTGTAATAAGATTAGATCATTGTGCTCCCAGTGCAAGTGGCCCTGACTCTATAAAATAGAACCAGACTTTGCAGTTCTCAATGACAAAGTGCCAGACCAATCTCCTAGACACCATGTAAGCCAAGATGGACTTCCTAACACTTTTTATAGGTAAAGAAGCAGACTACAGGGTATTATGTTGGACTTTCAGGCAAGGTGGCAGAGTACAATATTTGTTGTGACTCAGATTCAGAAAAGTTAGGATGACAAAGAAAAAAACATACTCCAAGGAAAGAAATAGAGGAAAATCTCTGGGAATCAAGAGATAAGTTATGGGAAAGTGAAAAACCAGGGAGAAGAAAAACGTGATCCAGACAAAAGTATGAAGCAGTAACAGGTCCAACACCAGCTGAACACAGGGAGGGGAACCCAGTGGGAGCACAGGATAGGCCTAGCATGTGTACAGCCTCCCTGATAAACAATGAATCAGCAGGTACAGTTGTAAGAGAAACATGGTTCTAGCAAGTTTTAAATCTAGCACAGATATTTAGTCTAAAATGTATCCACAGGCTAGCTGTAAAGAAGAAATCCCATGCAGCACCTGTCATAACTAGAAGCCATCTTCAGATATTGAACTACTCTGGAGAATAGGAACATGGAACAATCACAATTTAGAACCTCTCATCTCAGGAACCCGGGTGAGCTGCCCCCGCACCTCCTTGACCAGTATGCTGGGCAGGGGGAGCCCTGGTCACCTTCTGAGGCCTTAGTGGCCCCTCCCCTCCCCTCCCCTCCTCTCCCCTCCCCTCCCCTCCCTCTTAGCGTTCCCATGGAAGCCGAGCTGAACACTGGGCATCTTCAGGAGCCCCAGTGAGCTCTCCTCCATGGCTCCCTGACCAGTGTACAAGGCAAGGGGAACCCTGGACACCTCTGGGGCCCCAGGGACCACTCCCTGCACTCCTAGATACCAGTGGGAGCTAAGCTGAACACTGGACATCTTCAGGAACCCCAGTGAGCAACCCCCATGCTTTCCCCCACAAGCATACAAGGCAGGCAGAGCCCGAGACACCTGCTGGGACCTCAGTGGTCACTGTCAGCATGACCCGCACCCCCACAAGAGCTCGGCTGAAACCCAGACAGAGCCAGTGGCCCCTGGGACTCCGCCCTCACCCTTCCCCTGCTGACATAGGAACCAGACTGGGTACCGGGCAACATCTGAATCCTCAGGGACCTCAACCTGCACCCCTCCACCCTTATGGAAGCTGGCATGAACCCCCAGCAGCTTCAGAAACTCCAGTGAGCCTCCTTCACCCCTCCCCCACCAGCATGGGAGCCAACTGAATCCAAGAAAGTTTCAGGAGAATCTGGAACCCCACTTCGCCACCACACACCAGCACAGGAGACACGCTGAGCACTGGGGATCTTTGGATCCTTGCCCTGACACTACCACACCATTGTGGGAGTGAGATTGAGCTCCAGGGAATGTCTGGATCTTCAAAAATGACAAAATGAAGTAATAAACTGCAATCTCAGATCTCTACACCACCCAGAACAAGTCCAGGAGACATCAACACAGAAGAGCCTGGAAATCATACACCTGAAATTTCTGAAATGATAGCAACTAAAGTAAAGAAACAACTCCATCAGGTCATAGAAGACAACAGATCAGAAATAATCTCTCAAGTATAAAAAGAAGTGAAAACAATAACGAAAGAACTCCTCAGCATATCCAAAGAAGGTATTGATAAGAAAATAAAAGAGCATAGAAAATTCGTGGAAAACTTGAGTGAAAAGTATACAAATGAACTACATTTCCTGAAACAGATTCAAACAGATATCCAGGAAATTAAAACTTCCATCAAAAGCTGGCAAAACTGCCTGAACAAAGCTGAAGATAGACTTTCAGACCTTGAAGACAGCATTACCACTAACAAATATGAAAGGAAGGATCACTTAAAACCAACAAGCTAGGAAATAGCAATTAAACAACTGCAAGAAAAAGCAAAGAAAAGCAATATAAGATTAATAAGTATCAATGAAACAGAAGGTGTCAACACAAATGACATAAAAAGAATATTTGCAGAAATAATAGCAGAAAATTTCCCAGACATGGAAAAAGAATTAGACATACAGTTAAGTGAAGTATATAGAACTCCAATACACCATAACAAAAATCAATCTACACCCATACATATAGTGATCAAGATCCCAGAAACTCAAAACGTGATCAGAATATTAAAAGCTGTTAGAGAAAAGAAACAGATCACCCATAAAGGAAAGCTCACTAGAATCATGCCAGATTTCTCAACACAAACCATCAAGTCAAGAAGAGCTTGGAGTGAAGTATTTCAGGTACTGAAAAATAATAACTTCCAGCCCAGACTGATGTACCCTGCAAAACCATTCTATGAATTTAATGGAGAAATAAAATATTTCCACAATAAAGAACAACTAACTCGTGAACACCAAACCAATCTTACAAAGAGTACTAAAAGATATTCTAGAAAGAGATAAAAAAAAAACCTCACAACTTCAAGAACAACAGAAAGGAACCACCAAACAGGGCAAGCAATTACACAGAGGGAAAAAATAGGAACCAGCAGCAGGAAAATAACATGACAAAGATAAGCCAATATATATCAGTTATAGCCATCAATGTAAACAGTCTCAATGCACCAATAAAAGAAAACAGACTGGCTGAGTGGATCAAGAAACAAAATCCAACTATTTACTACTTACAAGACACACATTTAACTCAAAAGGATATTCATAGACAGAAAATTAAAGGATGGAAAACAATACTCAACATGACAGGAACCCAGAAAAAAGGGGGTGTAGCTGTTCTGTTTGCAGACAATGTGAACTTCAAGCCAAGAACACTCAAAAGAGATAAAGAAAGTTGCTGCATACTTGTGAGGGGAAAACTACAAGAGTGAGAGATAACGATCATAAGCATCTATGCACCAAACACAGGAGCACCCAACTATATAAGATAAATTTTAACAGACATGAAAAATGAAAAAAGCAGCAAGACAGTCATAACAGGGGACTTTAACACCCCAAGGTCACAAAGAGATAGATCAACTAGACAAAAATCTGTAAAGAATTAACAGAATTTAACCAAACTTGTGAACAAATGGACTTAGTAGAACTTTACATAATGTTCCATCCAACAGTATCAGAATACACACTCTTCTCAGCTGAACTTGGGACTTTCTCTAAAATAGACCATATGCTTGCACATGCAACATGCTTAAGTAACTCCAAAGGAATTGAAATTATCCCACGCACACTTTCAGACCATAGTGCAGTGAAATTGGAAATTAATGACAAAAGAAATCACAAAAATTGCATAAACACTTGGAAGTTAGATAACACCCTCCTGATCACCCAATGGGTCACAGATGAAATCAAAGTAGAAATTAAACAATATTTACAATCAAGCAAAAACATAGACACAACCTATAGGAACATATGGGATGCAAGGAAAGCAGTCCTGAGGGAAATTTATGGTGGTAAATCCCCACCTCAGGAAAACAGAAAGAGCACAAATAAACAATCTTATGGTGTACCTCAAGCTCCTAGAAAAAGAAAATCAAGTCAAACCCAAAGCCCAAAGAACACAGGAAATTATAAAGCTCAGGGCAGAAATTAATGCAATGGAGACTAAAAAAAAAAAAAAAAAAATACAAAGAATTAATGAATTTAAGAGTTGGTTCTTTCAAAGAATAAATAAAATAGATAAATCCCTAGCCAACCTAACCAAAAAAGGAAAGAAAAAACTGAAATACGCGCAATCAGGAATGAAAGGTATGAAGACACTATAGTTGCTATGCAAATTCAGAAGATCATCAACACCTACTTTGAAAATCTTTACTCTCATTAGATAGAAAACACAAAGAAAATGGACATATTTCTAGATACCTATGAGCTGCTATATCTGAATGAAGAAGATATAAAAATCATGAATAACTGAATATCAGCCAGCAAAATGGAGAATGTAATAAAAAAAAAAAACTTGCCAAGGAGAAAAGCCCAGGTCCTGATGCATTCATGCATGAATTCTACAAGAATTCAGAGAAGATTTCATACCAATACTCCTCAAACTCTTCAGTGAAATTGTAAGGGAAGCAATACTCCCTAACTCATACCTGGAAGTAAGTATACCCTGATACAAAAACCAGAGAAAGACCCAACCAAAAAAGAGAACTACAGGCCAATCTCCCTAATGAATACAGAAGAAAAAATTCTCAGTAAAATACTGGCAAATAGAATACAACAAATCATCAAGAATATTATACACCATGACCAAGTGGGATTCATCCCAGGAATGCAGGGATGGTTCAATGTATGCAACTCAATTTATGTAATACACCATATCAATAGAGCCAAAGACAAAATCACATGATCATCTCAATTGATACAGAAAAAGCATTGGATAATGTCCAACACTCACTCATGATAAAGACCCTACAGAAAATAGGAATAGATGGTCTTTACCTCAATCTGATCAAAGCCAGCTATGAAAAACCAATGATTAACATCATACTAAATAGTCAAAACTGAAAGCTTTCACTTTAAAACCAGGAACAAGACAAGTATGTCTACTGTCACTACTCCTATTCAATATAATTCTGGAAATATTAGCTGAGAAAATAGACAAGAGAGAGAAATAAAAGGGTTAAGAATAGAAACCGAAGAACCGATATTATTATTATTTGCAGATGACGTGACAATCTACAGAGAAGACCGCAAAAACTCCAAAAATCTTATACATTTAATAATCCAATTTAGTAGCATAGCTGGATACAAAGTCAACACTCAAAAATCAGTAGCACTCCTGTACACAAACAACAGACTGAGAGAGAAATTAGGGAAACCACACCTTTCACAATAACATCTAAAGAGATGAAATACTTAGGAATCAATCTAACAAAAGAAGTAAAAGATCTATACAGTGAAAATTACAGTACTCTGAAAAAAGAGATCAAAGACGCTATCACAAAATGGAAAGATTTCCCTTGCTCATGGATAGGAAGAAAACAGCCATACTCCCAAAAGTGTTATACAGATTCAGTGCAACCCTAATTAAAATACCATTAGTATACCTCACAGATCTAAAGAAAACATTCCTAAAATTCATCAGGAACCAGAAGAGGCCTAGAATACCAAAAGCAATCCTAAGAAACAAAGGAAAGGCAGGAGGCATCACAATCCCTGACTTGAAATTATATTACAAAGCTACTGTGATAAAACCAACATGATACTGGCACAAAAATAGACCTGAAGATCAGTGGAACAGATTAGAAGATGCAGACACAGCTACAAATAGACTAAGCCACATTATCTTTGACAAAGGGGCCAAATATGTTCACTGGAAGAAAGACGGCCTCTTAAATGGTGCTGGAAAAACTGGCTTTCCACATGCCAAAGACTAAAAGTAGACCCATGTCTTTCAAAATGAACTAAAGTCAAAATGGATCAAAGATCTAAATAGTAAAACAAAAACCTCAAATATATTGGAAGAGAAAGCAGGTAAAAAGCTTGAAGACATAGGGGTAGGCAGAGAGTTCATGGATAAAAACCAAACTGCATGAAAGTACTTCAAAGAATAAACAACTGGGATCTCATCTTATTGAAAAGTTTTTGCACATCAAAAGAAATCACCAATAGAGTAAAAAGAAAAGCCACAAATTGGGAAAAAATTTTAGCCAACTGCCCCTCAGATAAAGGATTTCTATCTAGAACATATAAAGCATTTAAAAACATCAGGCTCCCAAAATTAAAAGACCCAATCTAAAAATGGGCATCTGAGATAAATACACATTGCTCAGATGAAGAAATACTAATGGTGAAAAAATACATGAAAAAAGGTTTTGAGTTTTAATTACTCTTTCAGGTAAATGGATGCAACATCATTAGTCATTTGAGAAATGCAAATTAAAACAACACTGAAATACCATCTCACCCCAGAAACGATGGCTATCATCAAGAATTCAACCAGTGACAAATACTGGAGAGGCTGTGGGGAAAAAGGAACCCTACTCCATTGCTGGTGAGAGTGTAGATTGTTGAAATCATGGTGTAAATCAGTTTTCAGATTCTTCATAATATGAGGACTAGAAGTCGCACTTAACCCAGCTATTCCCCTTCTGGGTATTTTCCCAGGAGAATTAAAAACATCATACCATAGTGATATATGTGCACCCATGTTTATAGCAGCACAATTTGTCATAGCTAAATCTTGGAAACAATTCAAATGCCTATCAACTGAGTAATGGATAAAAAAGATGTGGAATTTTAAACAAGGGAGTATTACTCAGCTATAAAAAAGAAAAACTCGAGGCTTTTGTAGGTAAATGGATGCGACTACAGACCTTACTCATAAGTGAAATAAATTGGACCCACATGTGTAAACATCATATTGTCTCCCTAGTGTGAGAACCTGAAAGAGTAATTAAAACTCAAAACATATGATAGATGGTATGAAAGGGAAAGAAACTGCTCAAAGGAAGGAACAACTGGGATGAGGGAAAGAAGAAAAAAGAAAGAAAGAAGGCAAGATACATATATGAATATCTTGGATGACTATTGCTGATGTCTGGTGGTATATTGGAAGGAACAATTAGTCCTAAAAGTTTTTTATATTCTGACCAAGGTTGCATGCTTATATCTGATAATCTGAGCAAACGATTTGAAGAGAACAATATGCAATGGAAAAACCATTGGTGAATTTCTACCATATTGTCTAGTGAAACTCTGTATTATCTGTAATGTTTTATCTAATAATTATCTTTTATTACCTTCACTGCTTTGAACAATCTTCTATTCTTACATCTGGTAATCTGAGCAACATAGTTGTGATATAACAACCACTATTAATTCTTATCATTTTGTTATGAAACCTTGTATCACTTTAAATGTTGTTTCTTTGTTTTGTTTATGTCAGTGATGTTGGTATGCTGCTATTGTTCTTTTTACTACTCTCTTTAAAATGAAAAATGTTAGTAACGTATTTCCAAAGAAAAAAAATTAGAGTCCCTGGGGATATCCTGCTGCAGTGACTGGGTCGGAAACGGTCATGAGAGAGCTGTTGAGAAGGAAGAGAAAGATCACTTGCAGACCTGCTGAGAAATTTAAGCAGCAGACAGTGTGGGCCATGAAAGACACAGTGCTTCACAGCACTGCCCTCTGTGTTGAGAAGCAATTCTTCCCTTGTGTAACTTACTGAGGGGCCTGCGTCTGAGAGCCAAGACTGAATGAGGCCTGTGGATTGCTGTGTTCTTAAGGTTGCCTCCCACTAGCACAGAACTCAGCAGTTTCTCTCACCTGCTCTCCGGTGAATTCTGTGATATGATATTTGTCAGACCTGCAAGTGTACAGCCTGGGGGTCTCTGGAGCTAATATGCACCCGGCTGGATACACATGCTTTGGGCTATCAGCAGCTGTGTGCGCGGGGGCAGGGGAGCTGGGAAGTAAATACAGCACTGCTGTAGTTAACACACCATGAACTGGCCCAGTCCAGCAGGAGATCCTGGGCAAAACTCTGCCTAGAGATACAGGTTAAATGCTCAGACTGAAGTCTGGTGGGAGCAGAGAGAAATTACATTAAGCTTCAGCTCTGGCTCAGTACCCACTTCATACAAAGAGGATTCCAGTATCAGAGGACCTGAGAAGGAAAATTCTCCAGCAAAGTCACTCTGGCCAGAGGAAATTTTTGCATCCATTTTTCCTTTGTTTTATCTAATTTTATTTACTTCTTTCCTATTCTTTCATTGGAAATTTGTATGCTACTCTTTCCCCCTCTTCTTGTTTTTTTTTAAAGTCTTGCTGCTTCTTTCTTTCATTCTCCTTGTATCATACTGCCTTTCTAAAATTATTTTATTGGTCTTCATTAATTTGTATCTTTTGAGTTTATTCCACACGACAGTTTTGCTCCTCGTCCTTTATTGTTATTGGTGGTAGAATGGGTTTTTACTATACTTCTATATCTGGTTTGTTTTTCTATTGTCAATGTTACTACAGTTTGTTTCCTAATCTCTGAGTGGTAGTGGGCATTGAGCCCTCAAGAAGGCTGCTCGCTAAGGCCCTCACATAAATGTGAGAAGATCCATTCCAACACTTGGCAAATCTCAGCGCAGAAATGCATGAAAAATGAAGAAAACAATACAACCTGGTTCCTCCAAACATTCACAACTCTTTTGTAACTGAATCTAAAGATCTAAAAATGGATGCAGTACCAAAAAGTACAAATTGTTGATTTTTAAATGATCACTGGATTCAAAGCAGACACAAATAAACAGTTGAATGAATTAAGGAAGTGCCTTGGTCACTTTCTTATCAGTGGGGCAAAGTACTGTACCCTTGTCTTGGTTACTTTTTTCTCGTTGCTGAGACAAAATACCCAACACCCAAAATGAAAGAAAGAAAGGTTTATTTAGCTTACAGTTTGCGGAGGTTTTCAGTCCATACTTGGCTGGTTCTGAGGCAGAGTGGCACATGGCAGAGGGCAACAGTTCATGGCAGCACAGGACAGCAAAAACAACCAGCAAAAGGGAGGAATGGCTTCAAGCAGCCTCTTTCCTTCCCTTACATTGTAAACAGCCTGCCCCCATCCAAGGGCCATGTAGTTCTCACATAATCTCCATGTCCTCCTCTTCCACAGGCTCAGGATGTGTACAAAGTTAGCACCCTGGCTTCCTGCTGAATCACTCAGCCAAACCTCTAGACTCCCCTAGTTGACACAATGTATCAACCATAACAACCCCACATCCACAACTTGCTGGAAAGGCATATTCTGGCTAGCAGTTTCACAGGCCTCAGTTAACACTGGGCAGAAGCAAAGGCAGGAGCTCCCGATGGAAAGACCTCCTCCAAGGAAACTACTCAGAGAGAAGGGAAGAGTCCAGGAGTAGGATGCACTCTTCCAGATGACACCACCAATAGCCCCCCCTAATCAGGCATCACCTCCTTACATCAAGGCAGCTGTGAACATATCAGCAGGCTAATCTGTGGATGAGCACAGTGCTCCTGTGATCTGATCATGTCCTAAACACAGAAGGCCTTTGGAGGATACCTGATATTTAAGCTGTGATGGCATGGCATTAGAAGATGTGAAAGAGTATTTCAATAAAGACATAGAAGTTCTGAAAAAGTACCAAAGAGAAATCCAGAAAATGAAAAACTCAAAAAAATTAAAAACAGTTGAAAGACTCCCTAGTATACTGAAGTAAGCTGATGAAACAATACCATAGCTTGAAGATAATGTTGATGAACAATTACATCCATACAATAATAAAAAAAGAAAAAATCAGAAATTATAAGCAGAACACACCAAAATTATGGGGCACAGCTAGGAGATCAAGCCTATGTTGAACAAAGGAACCAAGGTACTGGTTAAAAGCATAGAAACCAATTTAGTGAAATTACAGCAGAAAATTTCCCAACTCTTGGGAAATATATGAATATAAAGATACATGTAGTGTTTAGAAAACCAAATAGACCTTACCAAAAAAGAGTCCTCTCAACATCATATTATGTGTAAACTTTCAAAAGCACAGGAAAAGAATATTAGAAGTTGTAAGAGAGAAGCACAAAGTCACTGATACATGCAATCCCATCAGAACAAGTGAGATCTTAGCCGAGACTGTCATAGACCAGGAGGGAACAGAATGATGCATTTCAAACCATAAGAGAAAGTAACTGCCAACCTAATTACCATGTCCAGCAAAGGTATTCTTCAGAACTGATGATGAAACAAAGACCTTCCAAGAAAAGCATGGACACAGGATTTCAAGAACACTAAAGGATATCATAGAAGATTGACTACAGAGAAGAGGAAATAAACAATCACAGGATCACAGGAAAGAATCAATAGACAAGAAAATAAGAAATAGGAAAGAATCAAACATGAATAAAGGAAAGAATCAAGCTCAAAGACCAAAAAGTGAAAAAATTAATAAAGATCATTCAAAACAAACACAAGAAAAATAACAGGAATTAGTACATAGTTTTCAGTAATAACTTTGGATGTAAATGTTCTGAATTCTCCAGTTAAAAGACACAAACTAGCTGATGGAATTTTAAAAAGACTCAACTGTTCACCATGTACAAGAAACTCATCTTAGCAGCAACTAGCTGAAAGCAAAAGGATGTTGAATGATATTCCAGTCAAATGGATCTGAAAGCAAGCAAGTATGTTCATGTCCATCACAGTAGACTTGAAGCTAAAATTGGTTAGAAGAGATAAAAAAGAATTATTCAGCCATAAAGAAAAACAAATATGTGAAATACGGCTGGCTCAAAAAAACAAATATTGCATGTTTTCTCACATATGTAGAATCTAGGTGAAAAAAAGAGGACACAAAAGTAGGTGTGTGCCTATTAGAGAGGGCATCAGGATGAGACCGAGAATGAAGTGGAGGGAATGGGAAGAGTAGGTACTATCAAACATGTTATTTACATGTACATCACCTATTATATTGTTCAATTAATAAGTGCTCACAATTATAGTAAATAATGTGGGGAATAAAAAGAAACAGATTCAGTCCCCGGAAATGTCTGTCAGTTGGAAAAATATCTCCTAAGTAACAATTCTCAGCTTTAGGGCATTATAATTGGTTTAGTAAAAAAATATGGGGAATACCACAGTTTTTTTTAACAATTAGTCAATAATTACAGTTACATTATTGTTAACAGCAATTCTATATAATATAGCTATACTAATAATAGTATAATTTAATAATCATTATTTGTTAAATTTATTTAATTTAAAACTGAATTACTTCTTAGAAGTATATTAGAGCCAATTCAAGCTTCAATATTCATGTCACTCTATTTAATTTTATTTACAGAACTTCTCTCATGGAAATCTTGGAGAAAAATAATATCACATGTATTAACATATGTATTAATTGTTTTGTGGCAGGGAAACAGGTAAAAAGTAATTTCTGGCACCATTTTCATTCTTTTAAAGGAAAAATGAATCAAGGAGCAGACCTAATAAAATATTAACACAGTCCATATCCTTTGATTGAAAGTTAACCAAAAATGCATATCTGCCACAACTGTGCTCATAGAAAGTAGCATAGACATATTCTAAATGTCTCAAAATGTCTCTGTATTCCATCTGTGCCCACAAAAATCATCTATTAAATATGAATATAATATTCTATTATAGTTTATCCATTTTATATTTCAAGATGTTTATTAAAAATCGTGGTTTCTTAAAAGAAACAACACAAATTGTAACACTTAAGCTGTTTTCTTGAAATTAATTCACAAGAATTTCCCAAGTCTACTTAAAGAATATGTAAAATTATTACCTATCAGTAAGTAGCACCTGGGGAAAAAGAAAAGCACTCACTAATGCCCTACGCATGGAGACAAATGCAAAGATAAGGTTCCTGAAGCCATTATTGGTACTTTGTGTCACTCATACTATTCGCTTCACTGGCCAGGCCAGTTCTCTAAGCGAGTCCTGGGAACAGCCATCAGCCTAACACTGGAATTTGTTAGAAATGCAGAGTTTATACTGAGGCCTGATAATTTGTAATGTAACAAGGCCTCCTAGTTAGTTGGGTATGTGGTAAGTTTGGAAATGACTGGTTTGGACCACAAAATGGTAATTTATATTAAATAATACTATTTTAAATAGTATTAAATCAGAGTCAGCACATGACTAGGATTCAAATGTAACAGCATTCTCAGATTTAGGGTTGGGGAGGTTAAAGATTGTCAAATTTAACAATACAGTCCACGAGTTTTATCTAGAAGTCATCTAGGTATCAGCTCAGAGGTTAGTGGTAAACAGCTGTTAAAAGGAGCTAAAGACACCACAAGATAACTTTGGCTCCTGACCTGCAACATTCAGTCTCTTCATAATCGAGATGTACTGGTCAGCGAAAGTCAGTTTGTTGGCTCTTGAATATAGATGTATCTTCTTCAGACACTTCAGTTCACAGATCACACTTGGATCTGACAATTTCTGCTGTGCATTGTGTATGAAACACTATGTACATAGCCAATTTCTCCACGATCTGCTTTTAATGTTATCATGTGCTGATTCTGAACAAGTCCCAATCCTCTCCAACAATCCTGAATCCAGATATCCAATCTACCCCTATCAATCGAACTGTCTCATTTTCTTCCGGTTTCTTCTACTGTTCAGGTAAGTTTCAGAACATGCATGAAATGAGATAAACAATAAAAGTGTTAAATAGCATAATCATAGTTTAGGATGTGTCTAAGCATGGTAACAGGACTCACTGAGCAATTTCCTCACCATCATGTGACCACTCAGCCTTGCTCATGCAGATAACCCAGTCAACATTTACTAAACAACTACTTCATTTAGGTACAGTGTTAACAAGTCCAAAATAAAACTAGAGTTCAGGCTATAGGTTTTATGTAGAGTCTTTAAGGGATTCAAATGCCAGGAAACACAGGGTCCAAGAGTAACTGGATTATGTTCTAAGGAAGGGAAGAGAAGGAAAAATTTAAGAGGCAAAAATTGCAGCTATGCAATTTGCTTTATTCAAGTTATGATTGGTGAAGCCATCTAGTTCATAGGTCCCGAAGTCTTTTAGTTACTGATGATAAGCAGCATATGAATATTTTTAATAATCAAATTTGAATAACAAACTGAAAAAAATCAAAATTTGACAGTAAATTTTGGCAGACAGTTTGGGTAAACAGGTACACTTATACATTGATAGTAAGAATTATAGTAATCTCTGTGAAAGACAATGTAGCAATATCTACCAAAATTAGAAATGCACAAACTCTAGAGCTACAGTGGTACAACCAGTTAGCACATGGTACTTACACAGACATGCATAAACTCTTTAAAGTCTACTTTTAAGAATGTATTCTACAGATACACTTATACACATATGAAATGACAGCAAGAACATTATTAATTGTACCTTTTATCAAGCAAAAGCTTAGAAACTATCTAAATGCCCTTCTATAGGAGTGTTAATTAAATATAACAAATTGCAGTTGTCATAGTGGAACACTACTATATAACTATAAAGAAGAATGAGAACGTCTTTTATCTTCTGACATAGAATAACCTCTAAGACATTCTGGTGAAAGAAAACACAAAAGTACATAAACTAGCGAGAGAGTAAAAATATACACATTTTCTATATGCATAAAGTGTATGCAAAATATTTGCATAACTATGCAAAATTTTACAGACTTTAGAAATTAATAACTTGAACTATCTGTGTCAACCAGCATTGCTAAAATTAAAGAAAAATAAGCACCTATATCTATCTGGTATTTGTATGAAAAGCTTAAAATACTTTTGTGAAATAGTTTGGAAAGTTTTGCTTAAATAAACACATACACCCTTTGGTCCATGCATTTCATTTTGGGAAAATTGCACTACAAAACTAAATGTCAGTATGTAAAACTGTCTGTACAAAGTCATATATTTCAACATGGGTTGTAGAGGAAAAGTCAAATCAAAGCAAAAGTTTCCAGCAATATGAAAATACAACAGTAGGAAAATGGTAAAATAATTTATGGTAAAGTCCTATTTTAGAATATGATTCCAATTTCACAAATGATAAATAAATCCTAGTATTAATGTTAAGTGGAAAAAGACAATTGTAGAATAATATATCCTATGTGTTCCTATCTTTCCAGTGAAATATATGGGTATAATATTAGTTATTTCAGCAGAATACCATGAAATTCAATGGATTCATGCTTCTGTAAAGATGTTTATCTTTCTCACACAGAGTCCATGCCAGTCAGGAACCTTGTCTGCCTGAGAGTGATACTACCCAGAGTCTAAAAACTGTCATGGCAGAGTTAAGCCCCACAGTGACCTACATTGCTTCTAGCCTGATTTCACTGGCCAGCACTCATCACATGCACTCAGTCTATCAGTAAGAGAGGGGGGCTGTGAAATGCAAAGTATTAGGAAACAATAACTAACTCTTCCTGAGTATTTATTTATTTATTTATTTTTATTTTAAAGATTAAAAAAATGGAGACATAAACACCAGGATAACACAAAAACAATAAAGGAAATACAATATTATAGAGAAGATAGTAGGGAATTACCACTGGACACTGTATTACATAATGTTATTTTTGCATTTGTTAACACAAAAACAATCAAGGAACTATAAGATTATAGAGATGATAGTAGAAAATTAGCTCTGGATGCTGTATTACATAATGTTATCTTTGCATTTGTGAACATCAAAACAATAAAAGAAATACAAAATTATAAAAAGATAGTAGGGAATTAGTGCTGAATGCTTTAACACTTAATGTTATTTTCACATTTGTTGCTCAATTATACAGATGATGGCTCATTCGATTAATCAGTTTTCTCCACCCTCATCTCTATTGTTCTCCCACCCAATCATTCATCTTCCCTCTCATAGTAACTATTTTTTTTTCTTTTTTTTCTTTTTGGTTTACTTACTCCCGCAGGCTCTCACATTGGGGACAGACATGGTTGTTTCTAATTATACTGTAACAAACATGGGTGCACACAGATTGTTATGGCAGGAGGTGGAAAAGCATCCATCCTCAAAGATGGTAAACCGGCAGGGAACCAGGTTCACTATGGTCATGCCCCCCCTTGACAAGCCCTCAAGGCCATCAGAGGTCTGGTTGAGTTGACGGTGTTACCCTGTGGGCTGCCAGGCTCCTCCCCGATGCAGTACATTTAGAGGCCCGGTAGAGTCCTCATGGCAACCCCCATGGACCTCCAGGTTCCATCCTGTCGAGGCACTCCCAGGGCCCAGTCCAAGGCTCTACCAGAAGCCCTACTGGGTAAACAGGGTTGCCCCCATGGACCACTGATCTCCACCCCATCGAGGTACTCCTGGGGCCCAGTCCAAGCCACTTGGACTGGGTGAGGCCTGGTTGGGTCCATGGGGTCGCACCCACAGACCTCTGGGCTCTGCCCCGTCAAGGTGCTCCCAGAGGCCAGGTCTGGTCCATGGGGTCACCCCACGGACCACAGGGCTCTGCCCCATCGCTGCACTCCTGGAGACCAGGTCCAAGTCTTCAGGGTCTTCATGTAGTTTGGAGGGAGCTCTCCTCCCTCTCAGGCTGCTGCGCTCCCTGTCAGGGCCCCCAGAGTCTTCTCCTGGGCCCCTCGTGTCTCCCTGCAGGCTGACGACAACTCCCTGGAGGCTGTCCCCACCCAGCCATGGCACCGGATCTGCGCTCCAGTTCCAGGTCTCTGCCTCCTCTCACCTCCTGATCCCAGTGCTGCTGCTCCCCACCTCCTGCAGCTGAGCTTTGCGCACATCCACGATGCTGGGCACGAGTGGCACGAGATCTCCCCCACCGTGCTCACTGAGGTAGACAAGGGTGTGCACCAAATTTAGTTATTAGTTCCAGGAGAGAACTGGAGGATTTTCTCAGGTCTTCTGTGTAGAGTATGTTGCTGTCTCCTGGACTCCAGGGCCACTGTAGTTTGGGTTCATACAAGGTTCACATATGCAAGCAGTATGGAGTCCCCCCTGATGCTCATACTGGCAGTTTGGGGTGAGTCCTGAAGCTCATGGTCTCATCCCATTGCTGTCGGGAACAGGTAGTGAGTGCATGGGCTGCCAAGACTCAAGGTGCTCACAGAGTTCAGGGTGGGAGCTGAAGCCCAGTAACTCAGCTTGTGTTTCCTGCTTGGTGTTGGAGTGAGAAGGGCGTGGGGCCATGTGATCCATCTCCATCTGCAGCTCTCTTATTGCTGTGTTCCAGTTCCCATTTGTTCCTTGGCTGGATCCCTGGGATTTGCTGTGGCCCAGGGTTGCTGTCACCGCTCAGCTTCTCTCTGCTGGTAGTTGCTCATACAGTGGAGAGATATGGGGCCACAGCCTCGGTGCAGGCATAGAGCTGGGTATGGTGGGATGTGTACTGGTTGCTTTGACTCTGTCTTGTCTCCGGACACTGATTAGAAAGGTTGCTATAGAGTGGAGACCCTGCTTCAGTGGCTGTTGTAACTTTCCATCCTCACACTGGGCTCAACAGCATCTCCTGACTGCCTCTGCCTCTTTTCCAGGCTGAGCTTTCTCCTCTCCAGTTTTGGACCAGCTCTCAGAACTCTGATCTCCCCTTGCTGAGTCAGGAGGCTCCCGCGAGCACGAGCCTCCAAAGCTGAAGCTGCAAGCGCTGGAATGAGGGAGCAGGTCACCGGCTTGTATGGAGTGGTGACTTCCTCCTTGTCTGCCTCCTCCCGCTCCAAATGCACAACGGTGGCCCTCTGAGCTTTCCTCTAGGAGAGGTCCTCTTTGTTCTTTCTGAGGGCTTCAATTCTCATTTCAGATCTTTCCTGTGTTGAGGGGACCCACTTCTCTTCCTCTTGTCCTTCTTATGTTGCTACATTCCAGTGTCTGGGTTGTGACCCTCTGGTAGGATCCCTCCCCGCTGCCCATCCAGTCGCCATCTTCCCAGATGTTTTTCTTGGCAAGGCTTTAAAATGTTCTCTGTGAGGGTTTGAATTCTTATTTTGAATCCTTTGATGCTGGGCATTAGTGTGAGGTCTCTCCCACTCATGCTCATTGTGGTAGTTGAAGGTATGTAGTAAGTTTAGTTATTAGTTTTGGGAGACAGTTAGAGGAGTTTCTCAGGTCTTAGAATATGCTGTCATCTCTCGGTCTCCAGGACAACTGTTTTTCATATATCTTGTCTCTGGATGCTCTCGCTGAGTCGTGGCTGTTGTTCCTCTTCTAGATCATGCATCTAGGCTCTTGGAGGGCCAGCCTCGGGCCAGTGGCCAAGGGAGAGGGATCCTGAGGCTGGGGTGGGGCCTCGAGGCCTGAGACAACTCTGCAAGCCCTGTACAGCAGGACCACATGGTCCTGCAGGGCCTGTCGAGGCTTCCCGTCCCACCCTACCCCACCCCCGAGGCATCCCCACAAGGTTTGTGGTGGCCTCACCCATGCTCCGCAGCAGTCCGTAACTGGCGGTGCCTTTTCCCACACCCCACAACAGGACTGCGCCCAGTGATGGCTGCGCATACCTAGATGGCAGCTTTATAAACCACAGTGGCTCTGAGCCAACCCAGCAGCAGCTTTGGATGTTGTGGCTAGGCCACATTGGGTGGCTCTGCAGAACCGGCCCAGGTGTCAGGCCCACCCCTGCCTGGCCAGGGCTTTATACGCTGAGGCTAGACTGTGGGAAGTTCCGTGTACTCACAGTGGGCCTGTAAGCAGTTGCGGAGCCAGCCCAGTGGCAGCTCCGCCCCTGCCCGGTGGCTGCTACAAGCCCCACCCCACAAAGGGTTTTGACTCCATGTTGCTGTTTCCCCATTTGCATTGGCGAGCAAGGCGTGGTCTCCAGTCCAAAGTGGGACGTGCCATGGAGCTTCTGGATGTCTGGATGCACTTAGGGAACGAGGGCAGACCAAGGGTTGAGCAGCTGCAGCTGGTGAGGTGCGCAGGACAGGCTGGCACTGGGCAGTGGCAGTTCCGAATATTTCTAGGCTGGCGCCGCCAGCGTAAAAGACTGTGACTGTTCCACCGCCTCTCGCTCCATTCTTGGAGTCAGTGCACTGAGGTCTCCACAGCACTTCCTCGCTGTCACTGCTCCCTCTTTGGCCTCCACCTCTGTTCTGGTTTTGGTCCATCCCACAGATCCAATTGTGCCATTGTAGCTGCCTGAGTCGATTCTCTAGGAGCTGTCTTCTTTCTGATGGCCTCATCTCTCATTTCTATAACTTCCTGGGGCCAAGGGATCCACTTCCCTGCTTCTTATCCTTTTGATATGGGTATAATTCAGTTTTTGGGTGGCAAACCTTCAAAAGGATCTTTCTCTGCTGCTTACCCGGTCACTATCTTCCTGGAAGTAGAGAGTATATATTTATATAGCTTAATATGAACACATCAAACTTTTAACATTGTTGCTCCTGGTGAAAAGTAGTAAGAGGTAGAAAATTAGGTTTAATATTTGGCTTATCATAATGACTCTGTACCACTCTATACAAGAAATTAAATTCAGGTAAAGTCAGGAGTATTTGGAGTGTCATTTGTTTTGTTTTTCAGTACTGGGGATTGAACCCTCAGCCTTCAAACAGCTAAGCAAGCACTGTAATGCTAAGCTACAGTCCCCCCTCTGAAATTGGGAATATTTGTATATGCAGCCACGTGTATTCCATTTACACATTCAGACTTATTGATAAAATCCCCTTTAGGAAGGACAAAAGGAAATATATGGATCTGAGCAAGAAAACAAAAGAAAGCAAAGGAAAGAGAAAGTCAGTCAGAGGCTGTGGGTTCCTGAGATGGCCAAGGGGAGCAGGACACAACTCTCAGATAAAGAGCTAGCCTTTCCGTTATTCCTGTTGTAAGTAATAGACAACACATATAGAAAGGATACAGGCAGAGATAACCCTGTATCTTTGATGTGTAGAGCATGAGAAATGTCAGAAAAACGAACTTCGTTTTAGTGCTACCAGCTTATTAGCCACCATCCACATCTTCAGATTTCATTACTTTCTTTTTTGCTCAGCTCTTCTAGAGTCCCCACTGAAGCTCCAAATCAAGTTCATGTTTGATGTATCTCATGTAATGGATTCATCCATATTGTTCCTGCTTCCTATCTTGTGTATAGGTGGAATCTGGCTTTGAGCACATCCAAAAAAATGCTAGGAGACATAACCAAAATACTCAGGGTACTCAGCACCTGTGGAGGGAAAGTAGACCAGTGGGAAACAAGAAATGGCATGGGGGCCAGGTATAAAGAATCCCCTTTTCTGTATTTTCTACTCAATATGTAATTCCTACCTGCAGTACAAATTACACCTGCTGTGAATTCTTATGTATGGTTTTAAAACTCATCATGAAGTAGTGGTCGATACAATGAAACATCAGATTTTTTTCTTGCACTGTATGTATTTCCATTGCTTTGTCTTGCTTTTCCCTAACACACACACGCACTACTCCTTTGGTTTTCCTTGGGGTCAGCTTTCTATAAGATCTGAACTAAAATAATTGGTACAGGAAGCAGTTCAAGAAAGCAGACATTCACTTATGTGGAGCCAACAAAGACCCTATGGGTGGCAATTGAGGTGGTGTTCATTCTCTTATGTTATTAATAAGAATGAAGTGCACATAGAATGCAAGGACATGGGAAGTCACTGACTGTTTCAGTATGCAGAGCAGACAAATTTAAAAGTATGCATTAGGATTGCTTCTTATGACAGCCTCAGACAATGTGCAAGCAGAAAATGACAGCTGGAGATTAATCCTCCCACACATAAACACAAAGGAATTCTCTGAAAGCCAAATTATCTAAGCAGTGGCTTTCCTGGAGACCTTTATCTTCTCTATCTGTAGCCACCCGTACTGAAAATCATGCCTGGGATGGGGTTATTTGAACGACAGATCTGCAATGGAGACTAAATACACAGTTTTAAATGTTCTGTCATATTTAAAGCATTTGGGGTAAAAAAGAGCAGGACGATGGGACTTGGGTGGGAAATATTTCAGTGGATAAACACAATAATCTTGAAAGCACAACAGTACTGAAGTGTCCTTGCTAGAAAAAGTAGCTCCTTTCTGTAGACTGAATAATGTAACATCTAATCTGATACCTTGCACAGTGTCGAATTCCTTTCAAGTCATAGACTCATCATCTCATTTTGCTAATTATAGGGACTCTGTCTTTGTTCTGATAACTCTCTAGGCTTTATTTTCCAGATTAAGACAAAAACAATACACTAAAATGGGTTCTGTGGCCAAATAGTGTCTTCAAGGAAAAAGTAAAAAATTCCATTTATAGATAAGAAACTTCATTATGATGGAGGATATGTATCTCTGAGATATAAGTGGTAGACTAGAATATACAAAGACCTCTATTATCTCTGCATCAGTAAGGTTTCATGGAAGAAATAACCATTAAATAGTATTTGACTTTACACAATTATAGACACTGGCCAATGATCCTCTGTAAAGCTGATGTTTCCGTGCTTGATGGGATGTGAGAGCAGTAGGAAAGGAAGATGGATATCACATGGAGATAGAAAGAAAACAAACTCATTAGGACAAATTAAAACTCAACCTGATGAAGTGAGTATTGTAAAGGAGAAAGCCACACCTTTGTCTTAGTTACTTTTCTTTCTTGTTGCTGAGACAAAACACCTGATACCCAAAATTAAGGGAGTAAAGGTTTATTTAGCTCAGTTTGTGGAGGTTTCAGTCCAGACAGGCTAGCTCCAATGCAGAGTGGCACATGGCAGAGGGCAACAGTTCATGATGGCTGAACAGCAAAGCAACAAGAGCAAAAAGGGAGGAGTGGCAAGAGTAAGCCCCTTTCCCTCCCTTATACTGTATACAAGCTGCCCACCCCAGGGTGGGTGTAGCACTCACACCCATAATCCCAACTTTGGACCATGGATCAATCAAAATCTCTAGAAGCTCACCCCATGACTGCATGAGGCTTTGTAGGGACAACCAGACACAAACTGTAACAATCTTTTATCATGAAATTCAACAGACATGGCCCAGGACTGAACGTGAAGGAGACCCATGGGAAGGTGCAACAGCCATATCAATCCTGCAGGCAATCAACAGTATATGTGAACCATAAAAGCTCTTGACTCAACCTTCTGAGTGTTAAAAATACTTTTATTTTTCCTATGAAAATGTTCCTTGTGTCCCAACTAAAAGGAAACCTAGAGGAAGAAAGGTTCTAGGAAATGTAGTTCAATCCAGCCAAGTTGACATATTACAGTGCTGAGTCTCCTTAAATTAAATTCCCTGAATGTTCCTCCCCTTTCTCTTGTCCACAGATTACTCTGACCTACAGATCTTCCTTAGTGCCCATCCAAAAGTGTTCCCTCTGCTGAATGATCACATTTGCCAGTGACCTATTATGTCACTTCTCATTCCATCATGAAGAAGGTATGCAGGTTACGCCTCATTACATTGTATTGTTTCAAGTTTGTGACTTGTCTCCCATTTTCCACATTTTCACCCTTAGAACTTGCTCATTAATAATTTAGCATATCGATTCTTTGTGCAGGGTCTGTGGGCTACAGAAATTGAATAAAATCACAGGTAACTTGAACACCCAGCTAAGGCTATGGATGATGAATTTGAAGTGGAAAACTAAATTCCATCTTCTTGCTCAAGTATAAGCACAGAAAGAAAAAGGGGCTTCTTTGATTCATTTAGGGCTAGGATTTTGTCAAAATTATTCATGGAAAACGTTTTTCACATCTTATACCTGTAACCAGTGACATTTCAGACACAGTTTTTATTGCATTTTTTCTACTTATTCTATCAGTAAAAGTTTTGATGGAGGAGAAATATAAGGTCACTCTGCAAGGAAGAACTTCATAAGTCACATCCTGCCTCTACAGTACATATCTCACTCAAAGTAAGAAAGGTACATACAGAGCAATAAAATATGACGTACCATTGTTCTGGCTTCCATGTCATAATGAGCTTTGAAGATGCATCTCTGAACCTGGCCCCTTGGTAAAGAGAAGAAAGTGGCAGCAGTGCAGAAGGCCCTCTGGCTGCCAGAAAAGGAGAACATTAGACCTTTATGTCTTTCTTTGTTTTGCCCAGAATAAATCTGAACCTTAGCACTTGCATGACATTCACTTTTACTATTCTCTTAACCTGTAAGAAATATTATGCAAAATGCTTCTATAAGATTTATCAAGATTTGCAAATCCAAAAATGCTCTTCAACATATAATCACTTCTGAGATAAAGAGGAACTGCAGACTACTGAAGAAATAGTAAAAAGGTCGCTCTCTACATTGTAATTAAACCAACATTTATTAAGCATTCCTTATAGGCCACATAAAACAGATGACACTGACTACGTAAAAACGAATTAGGGTGTGATTTCAGAATAATGTGATGACAAATGCTCTGAAAGAGGAAACGTGAAGGGCAATGGTAAGAAGAGCATCTGTTCCCGGGATGCCAAGAAGACTTCTGAAGGAAATGACATTTACTGCAGATTTGGAGAATAATTGGAGGTTAGTCGGGCAAAGGAGGGGTCAGTGGTGTTTCAAGATGACCTCTGATGTTGGTTTATCGTGCACTTGGTGAGTAGTTAAATATGCTAAAAAAAACATGTCACTCCCAAAACCTGCCTCCTTTATTTGCTTCGCTCTTCAAAGTAGAGGGCGAACGAAAACGATTCCTTCATTTGAGCCACAATACAGAAGGACTCTACCACAGAGCAAAATGGAACTAACCTTGGGGCTTTTCAGAACTTGAAATGGATTTTACATTTCAATAAATACATGAATATCCTATTTAGGGCCCCTTTTGACCGATGCGCAGGTTTTTCCCAAGTACACTATTTACAGCTCGCGTGCTTTCAGTAGTTAAGCACATGTCTGGAACCTCAGGGGGTGATACGAAAGACAGAGAGAAAGACAGAGTGACAAAAAAACAGTACTTTTCACTTATTTATATTTTTTAAAATGTGCCTTAGGATTCCTACTAAATTATCGGCGCTAAGCTCTTTTTCCTTTAGAGAAAGGTCTCCTTCTGAGGGAAACAAGAGTAACAGCCAAACCACGTTTCAAAGCAGCAAGGTGTTTCCCACAGTTTACCCAGAATCTCTGCCTGCTCCAGCACTTAATGCGGTAATGACAGAAGCAATGAAGGCAGCCAGTTACACGTTATCATCTGCCCCAGAAGCTGGTCGTTACAACAAGGCATGCAAAACAACTGGGTGAGATGTGTCTTGCATCTGCTAGTTTTATTCACTTTTACATCTTTATTTGAATCCTTTGGTTGAAATGTCAATAAACTACATTTTCATCCAATTTTCCAATGTTTTTCCTAATTCCTGCCAAACCTCCACACAGACTTAAGCGAATATTTTGTAACCTTTTGTTAAAAGTATCTGAACTATGCAGAAAGAAGCTAACAAATAGATAAATAATACCAGGTTAAAACCTTAGGGCAAGTCCTTGATCCAGAAAAAGTTTTCTCATTTCTTTCATATAGTGTCTACATGATAGATAATTCTTCTTCCTGCCTCCTTCTGCTCATGGTTGATACATACGATATTAAGCACCCAACAAGGGCTACCTGTCGTGGTGCATTGATGTAAACTACTGTGGGTGGGGCTGGCAGAGGGAAGTATGCCCTGCATCTTCCCACGTGCCACAAATTCACCATCAAAGGTCAGCTGGGGCCTCAAACTTCAGCAGATTTCTGCAAAGTCCTTCCAAAGTTCAAGACCAAATCCTTTCCACAATTATACTCACCAAATACTTTGCACTGTTCTGTCGTGGAACAATTGTCTGAGTCAGACTTCCTCCTCCAGGATCCAGTTTCCCTAAAGGTTCTCTCCCCTTCTCCTGTCTCTCTCAGTCTCTGAAGGCCTCCCGCTGAGCCTCTGGAACAGAACTTAAGGTTAGCGCTGCTTCCCTGTATGTTCACAGCAACTTCCCAGAAAACCTGACTCTTCCCTAAGAACACTACCTTTTCTGCTTTTTCGCCCTCCTTAAATTTTATGTAATTGAGATTCTCTCACTCCTGTTCATAATTTCAGTGCACTCTTTTCATGTCTATCCCATCAAAACAAACAAAAGAATACAAAAATACAGATTTTAATGTAGTCTATCAAGCTATCTACTTAATTCTTCTATTAATCCTAAGGTCACACTTTTCATTTTTTGAAAATTTTATCTACTACTCACTAGCACACTCACCATTACTACTTCTTACATAGCTATGATTCTTGTTTCACTCATGGTCTTTTGGTCATTTTGAATAGGTCCATATTTCACCATCAAAAGTGCTCCAGTTTGCCAATAAATTATCTAGTGACTATGGCCATAATTCTGGTGTGTACAACCAAATAGATAATCCTTCTACCCCTATATCTTCTCATCCAGTGATATCACTGTTGACACTCACTTGGTCATTAAATGATCAAGCCCTAGATCTTTCTCTTTACCAAGCACTAAACTGGCGCCTCCAAAATCTTATCTATTTCCGCACATTCTGACTTTTCTCACCTTTTCAAGTGATATCTGTTATCAGTCTAACTACACCCCTTTTTCCCTACAGCTGACTGTTTCTACTATTTTTTCCTTCACCCTTGCATCCATATATCTCTATTTCCTTACATATGAAACATAAATTCCCTAATGAGTCATTAAAATCCATCCACTGGATACACTCTCAGTTTTTGTTTCTCCTGCTTTTCATCTTGTTGGGGACCAGGCTGTGATAGATTATGGGGACTTAGCTACATAACTTAAGCCACTTCCCCAGTTCTAGGTCAGTGTGACCTTGCTTCTTGTACAAGGAGGTATGCAGAAGGCTGTGCACCTCTGACTATGGGCAGAATGCTGAGACCCCAGCACTCCTGAGGCAAAATAACATCTTAGGTCAGTTATCAAAATACAAGCATCTTGGTATAGAGAAAATAGCTTCCTCGTTAATTTATGCATTATCCACCTATTCTCCATAGCTGCTGTGCAGTGAACTATGTGCTACCCGCCCCCTGTGCACCTTGCTAGCTAATCAAAGTGAACCAACCTCAGGTGCCTGAGCCAGTCCACTAAAGGCAAACTCTTCCCAGTTCCCTTGTTTGTACCCTGAAATTTGTTTCTTTGTCTTTCTTTATTTCCTGTCATCTCACACAGGTATCCAAGGTCTGATCAGTCCTCAGTACCATCTTATTCCCTTGGCTAAGCCAAAACCTTAGTTAAGTTTCTATTTTTTGCCTGTTTCACAGTTGCACACAATAGGTGAATTAGTTTGGAAATAGATGCATGTGCACGTGCCTCATTATTATTATTATTATTATTATTATTGTATTGGGAATTGAACTCAGGACCTTGAACTTGCCAGGCAGGTACTTCTTCCCCTGAGCTATATCCCTGGCCCCTGCATCATTATTTTAACTATCCTAATAGAACTAAGTTTAACTTTGAGATCCCTTCGAACTGGGCCACAGTACTGTGTGCTAATTTTACTGTAGTTCCCTCCGTCATTCATTCTTTCACTCACCTCAGTGACTCCATACATCCTCCTCCAGTATCCTTTCACTCAAGCTGATGCATCTATCTCTACTTCACAAAGAAAAGAGAAGTATCCAGAAATGAGTTCACTCAAGACCTTGGCATCCGATCTATTCACCCCATGCATTTGGACACTGCCTTCTATATTATACAAACATCAACTCCTTCACACGTCTAGTAGATCACATCCCTTCTCCTAAGAAGAGGAAAGACAGAGGGAGGAGGAAATGTTTTATAAAATAGAAAGTGGGCGGATAACATGTGACACAAGGCACCAGAAGCATCTGCAACACAATTTATTTCCAATCCATATTCAGACACTAAACAAATATGGGCAAGTTTGGGGTTCAACTATACCTAAGGAAGTTCAGATCAAACCCCATCTTGTATAATCTGCCAACCCCTATAGTAGCTCCCCCAAAGACTCATGCACAAAGGAGTAACCCTTTGTGCAAAAGGCATTTAATCCAGCTTCAAGAACTTCCAAAGTCCTGAAAGATTCACCATTACTGAAAAGTCCAAATCTCAAGTCTCCTCTGAGATGTAAAGTAAACCCTTAACTGTAAGCCCCTGTACAAATGAAAAGAAAGTTCAACACTTCCAACATACGATGGCATGAGACAGACATTTCCTTTCCAAAAGTCACAAACAAGGGAATACACAGGAATGGGACCAAGCAAATCCAAAATCTAGCAGGGCAACATTAAATCTTGTAGCTCCATGTGCAGCTTCTGTGGTAATCTGTGGCAACATGTGAACTCCAAATGGTTTGCCGGGTGGTTCCGCCCCATTCCACTTTTGGTGGTTGTAGCTCTGGTTTCTTTCTTGGATCTGCTATGCTTCCTCCTTGCAGTTTTCCTCAGAAAATCTACATTTCTAGTTTCTCCAAACTTCTGGGGCCTCCAGTGCACCTCTGACTTCACACTCACAGCTTTATTCGCTTTTCTCAGGGACACACTGCCTGACCCACCAGACCCTCTTCTGAATTCTGGGTGGAAATTTTTCCAACCCTACAATTCTTTCACTCTGCACACACCCAAAACCAGTGCCATGTGGGTGATGACAAGTTTTCCTGCCAGTAGAAGCAGCAGCCAGGCTTCCCTCTCTCTTGATTGTAGGTGTCAAATGCCTGGATTGTTGAGTACTCTGAGACCAATTCTGAAGAGCAAATTCTCTACATTGCCACCATTCCGGAACATGGTTCTCTGGGTCTTCCTTCTCAAAGCACAGTCTTTCAATTTTACAATTTTGAGGCTAAAAAGGATGGAGTCCTGCCACTTCTTGCGTTGCCCTCAGACCATCTTTTCTTTTCTTTTTTTTTCTTCTCAGAAATCAAGATCTCCTTTACTCTGTCTTTTCAGATCTGACCAGAATCTCCCATGGAGTACAGTCTAAGACATTCCAACTCTACTTTTCCAGTCAGAATTCCCAAATCTTTAATAATTCTTCTCCTTCCCACAAGCCAGTTCCAAAAACTCTTAAGCCACATGGCCAGGTAATGTCAAAGCCACAACCTCACTGCTCTCGTACCAAATTCTGTCTCAGTTACATTTTTCTCATTGCTGAGACAAAATACTCTCCTTTAACTTTCTCAGCAAATGAAACAAAATACTCGAAAGTTAAAGGAGAAAGGTTTATTTAGCTCACAGTTTATAGAGATTTCAGCCTATAATCAGCTGGGGACCCTAAGCCAGGATAGACTATGGCAGAGGGGCAACAGTTCATGGCAGCGGAAGACAGCAAGAGAGAGACAAGGCTCTTTTTGTCCACTGTACTGTAACAGGCTCCCTATCCTAGGGCAGCAGTTGCATTCACCCTCTTATTTATAGGACTGGACCATGAGTCAATCATAAACTCTAAATGCAACGGATGAAACTTTAGAGCAACATCTAGAGACAAACCATAACAGAAGGAAAAAAATCAGTGATATGAAATATATACCTTTTATCTTTATATTCAAATGCATCACAATAATATGATCCTGAGTTCTTTCCATTTATCTTAGCTCATTCTACAATCATACAAAAAGTCCCCAAGAATACCCAGAACAATTCTGAAAAAGGAAGTAGTGGCAAGGGTCTCACTATCACATGCTCAGAATAATTATGAAGGTGTACAAATTAAGATAGTGTGTTATAAACCAGGAAGTTTAGGCCAAAAAGAGTTAGATGGTGCAGAATACAAGTCCTGAAATGCTTATGTGTATATGGAAATGTAATACATAATAAAGTAGCAGTTCAAGTAAGTACACAAAAATAAATAGTAGATAAATTATATGGGAGCAATATATTATTTTTGAAAGAAGTTAGATGTCCATCTAATATTATATAAAAATAAATTTGACTTAAATGGCAAAAAATGGAATGCAATTTTTTTCAATAGGAAGATTACTGAATATATTACAGGACATAGGTTTGGTAGCCTTAAACAGGAAATGTACTCTTGAGTTTAGAAAAGCAAGCTTGGAAAGAACACACATAGTATTACAAAGGTATGTGTGAAAATTGACTTGTGAGCATTGTATTATAATATTTACATTAAAAACTATATATAATAGAAAGCCTATATTTCTATGCATTAATTCACACAAGTTTTAAAAACTTCAGTATGCTGATAAAATGATCATTTCTAGAGAAGAGAATGGAATTCTGCATGATAAAGGAATATAGTAAATTTATTTCTAATGTTTTAATATTTTTGAAATAATATAGTCACCTATAATCTATGGAATTTAAAGATATATTAAATCCAAAAACAATTTTCCCTGATTTGTTGAAAGAAGTATCAAAATCCATGAAGACAGTCACACAATACTCACAACCTACATATGATTTTAGACATATAAATAAGTGAGTCATATATACAAAACTGTTTTCCCAATGAAGTAGAATGAACCACCTTCCTAATAGCTGAGAAAACGTTCTTGCAGGAATTTTTGAAGTATGGAATGTGATAACATTTCTTCGTGTAATTGATAATGTCAATAAAGGCCATTTCTGTTACGTCAATCACCTTATCCAAGTAGCCAATGTCAGTAATGTATTAAGGTTTTCATTGGCTAAATCTGCATTGCAGGAATAAGAAAGGCATACTTTCTAATATTTAGGATAAATTGCAAGGATTTTTTAAATCAGAATTATATGTGGCTACAAACAGTTTCAGTCCCCAAAAGCTTTACTTTTCCCTATAAACTATTTTTTAACTCACTGAAGAAATGCTTATGATAAATTTAGGGCCATATTTTTTTTTTTTTTTTATTTTAGAAACATAAAAGTACAAAAACATATTGACAAACAGACACCCATTATCATAGAAAATAGTACAATCACAACTAATCTATAGACAAGGTGATATGGTCTCAACAGTAGTTGTTGCTTTATCCATTGATATCTTCGAATTGTAGATGTATGGACCCATATACAGACATGCAAATTTA
>PVLD010019351.1:0-36647 GCA_004027595.1 Dinomys branickii
GAAGCCGTTCTTCCCTCCACACTCGCTCTCTCGGCTGGTCGTCTTCTTCCCGGAAGTCCTTATTTCTGTCTTCATATTGTTATATTTCATTGTTTGGGTGGTAATCCTCTGGGAGGTTCTCTCTCTGCTGCCTACCCGGTCGCCATCTTCCCGGAAGTGTCCGTATTTTGGCCATTTTTAAGCGCGCAATTCAGCGGCAGCAAGTATATTCACATTAGTTCAGCGCCAGTCCCAGCAGCATTCTTTTCTAAAGAGGTCAAAACTCTCCTAAGTAGGTGTGAGCTTGCATCACCCCATCTGCTCCTGTGGGTCCCTGGCCGTAGTGGATATTAACTAAAAGTGGTAACATTTGCTTCCCCTGCCGGCACCCCTCCTGCCGCCTCCCCCTTGGCCAGACACCAGGCAGCAAGTCCGCACTAATCCTCAAGCATTCTCAAACCCACTAAACCATTTTAAAGGGCAATTAGTGGCTTATACAACTCCTTATTTATTTACTCAAAAGACTTTAACTTCTTCCGGGCTTCTCTCTTCTACCGTGTAAAATACATGTTTGGGACCTTTAAAAATGTGTATTATTTACCTGATAGGACTCAATGGCTTCTCTGCAGCCATTCCATTTTACTGTGGAAATTAGCACTAAGGGTGCTCTTTAAGAGCTGAGTTTTAGGCCCATCAGCCTGTGCTGTGAACACAGTATTAATGCAGCTGACTGAGAGCCACACAAGGCTGTGAGACACACACACATGCGGCTGCCTTGCGCGAGGAGCGAGGCCGAGGGCCTCCGCTTCCTGAAAGCGGGTAGATATCACAGAGCTGGGTTAGAGAGGAGAGCACCCTGCGGAATGAACAACTCAGCAATTCCTGCTCTTCCCATGCCTGGACAGTGTTAGTCTCCGGTTCCCTGTGTTTTCTGAGAATCACTGCTTGCTTTTGCAAGGGTAAGTATCACCTGCTTTGCAATAATGAAATGAGACCAATTCTTTGGAGCTCCGCTGGAGCGCATGAGGGACATCTCTTCCACATTGGCGAAGTAAGAAGTGGCTACCAGAGACGTATTGGGCCAGATGCAGAGACACCAGTGACCTTCACCTTGGGCCCTCTCTGGGAGGACAGGCTAGCTTGGAACAGGTGCACGGGGATGAGGGGGAAAGGGAAGGAGATATTTCTTGGGATTTGTTGACATCTGTTTTCCTAGAATGGCGATATAAAAATATGCCCACACTATCAGTTATTTCATATGAAGACCATAGTCTACTGTTTATCTCTTGGTTTTGGAGCCTATGGGAGGGCTTAAATCAAAGAGCACCTCCGGCGTCGAGATGACCTGTATTTCTTAGAGTGCACTGGAGTCATCACTATCGCGGGAAAAGACTACCAAGGCACATTTTCTATTAGTCACTCATCTAAGTCACATTCCTCGTCACTGAGACATGATACCTCACGTTTATTTTAGCTCCGGGTTTGGCTGGCTCCAGAGTGGAAGAAAGGTATGGCAGAGGGGCACAGTGGGGGGAGCTGCTCATGGCATGGTGGCCGGGAAGCCAGCAGAGAGAGCAGGGAGGAGCCCCGGAGAGAGATAAACCCTCTTAACCCAACCAGGCGCCGCCTCCTAACAGCATGGTGAACTGTGACCCGTCAGAGGGTTAATCCATGTATGAGTACAGCGTCCTCATGGCCAATCCCTGTCTGAAAGTCTCCTCTGAGCACAGGAGAATTTGGGGGGACATTCTGGACCTACAACATAGCACCAACACCTCATCTGATTTGTCCCTGACCCTACCAGGGAGGGGATTATCATTACCCTACTTATGCAGCAGAGAAAATTCAGGCTCACCTGTGCAAACACTGGTGAGTATGTGAAACCAATTCCCCAAAGCCAAGTCCAGCTCAAGTTCAGAGACCCAAAGCAAAGCCCTTTCACCCCATGATGTCTTTGGAGAACAGCAGAGATTAGGGACAGGTGGGTCAGAGGGTTTCTTATTCCTCCTTTTCCTTATCACGAGGGCAGAATTGCATGGCATAGTCTGCACCCTTGGCCGGTCTTGTTTAAAAGGCACGTGGTGCAACAGGACTGAGCAGAGATTTTGTGCAAAGCATGACCTACTATTTGAGATGTGGTTGTTTCTCTCCAGGGGTTTCCTGGACCAGCTATGAGCACGCCAAGGCAGCAGAGGTCGGACGCGGCATTACAGGAGGCACTGATGGAATGGAAGCTGTGCAGGGGGTGATACAAGGTTTCCCCATGGATTCTGTGCTTGGAGGAAGCCAGCTCCAGCCAGTTTCCCTTCAGATGCATGGACACTGTCCCCGGCAGGTGGCTCCTGTGATGCCTGAGCACCGCCCTGCAGCCCAGCCCCGCTCAGGCTGCTCCCACATTCTCTGCCGCTCTGGGTTCCTGGGTCATAGAGGCTGTGTCCTCCACAAACTACTTAAAATGTCCCCTCCAGGCACGATCCTCTGGGCTCTGAGATCTGTCTAGTGTTTCACCTGTACCTGGAAGCCCTGCTCACTGGAGTTTTTGGGAGAGCAGGTCAGAACATGAGGGGAAATGGAACTGTATTCCCTGACAACACTGTCTCTTCAAGGCCCTAAGGCTGACCTCTTCCTTCCTTGCTGAAGCTCTGTTCAGAGGATGAAATGAAGTAACGCATGCGAAATGCCCAGTGTGTGGACGTGTGTCTGCTCACAGGACCTGTGACTACTTATGTGTACGGTGACATTTTACTACACACCGTTTCTGTTCTCATGCCTACATTTTCCTCTACCAAGCTGTAAACTCCTCAGGGGGATGGGGAGCAATGAATTCTGGAGTCTTCGATGACTCAGGACTGTAAATATTCACTGAATGAGTCAAGGGGCGGGGGAAGGATGAATAACTGGCGAGAACGTTTTAAGTCCCATCACAGTTACAGTCCAGAAGCAAAGAGGGGGCAAGAGAAGGTCAAGGAATCAAAAGCCATCTGTTCTAACCGCTGCGTGGAAGCAACCTCGTCATAGCACAGTACTGCTCTCCTTCCGTCACTGATTTCTGATTTAATTCCACTCTAATTGCATTGGGTGGTTTTGCTATTTGAAGCTTCTGAGTCTTCCTACTCTTGGACCAGTATTTAATTGCTCTCTCTCTCTCTACCTGCACACAGCTGACAGTGTATCTCCTCCTACAAGATCTCTACAAACAGGCACAGACGCTGTGGCATAGATGGTTTAACTGTCCCTGTCACCCTCACAATTAGCGCCTGTTCGTCAGCCTGTCTGTCTTGAGGCGGTCTGTTGGGATGGTGGAGGACAAGTTTCAGAAAATTGCTCTCTATTGTAAATCCGGAGTTGCCTTCATTTAACCACAGAGCATGGGCTTCCTTCCCTCCTTGGTGTTTGCTGCTTTCTTTCATTGATCAGATGGCTCAGTCCATTTCCTAATCACCAGGTACTTCGGGAGGCGCTAGGGGCAGGCGGACAACAAGCCAGAAACGAGCATAAGCGTAGTTTGTATAAGGGGCCCCACACCACCTGTCTCTGACCACAGCCAAGCCTGAGTGGAGGAAGAGCAGGAGGAGGAGCGTAGGGGGAGGAGAAGAAGGGGAGGAAGAGGAGGAAGAAGAGGAGGACAGATTCTATTAAGCGGAAGTCGGAAGACCAGGGATTGAGTTATAGCTTGGCCACCTCTCCAGGACTCAGTTTTCTTTCCTGTACAATGCATCCTATCTGTCTCTCAGGGTCACTGTGAGGGGAATGAAACAAGGTAGTAGCCAGTTGTGGTGGTACATGTTTACAACCCCTGCACTCTGGGAAGCAGGGGCAGGAAGATCACAAGTTCAAACCCAACCTGGGCAATGTAGTGACTTACTGAGATCTTGTCTCAAAATAAAAAATACATTTTTAAAAAGCCTGGGGTTGTAGCTCAATCCCCAATATCTCAAAAAACAAAGCCAAACAAAGCCAAACTCAAACAAGTGAATGGGACAGCAGTTCTACACTTTAAAGCTCTTTAACAGTGTGTTGCTCACAAGGGCTACCATGAAGATGTGGCTGTAGGGTGTCCCTCACTTGGAGGTCCTGGACAATGTAGGGCTCATGGGCAGGGTCAGCATGGACCCACTACCTCGACACTGTCAAAGCTGGGGATTGAAGATTTTCTTAAAAGTGCTGCTACTTTTTTTTGGATCCTTACAGAAGCATTGATCAACTATTAGTGGCACACGGTAACTGGGGCTTTCTGCTCACACAGCCAGGCTGGGTAAAACTGTACCCCAACACCATTCCTTTGCTCTGGTGGAGTTGGTCCACCAAAGTCAGGATGATGAAAGTAAACGCAAAGCCTCCACGGTGCCAGGCAGGTGCCAGCCCCACCCTCCCTACTTTGTTATGGGGCCACTTCCAGCACTGCTTCCATGCACAGACCATTTTATAGTCTCTCAACTCTGTGGAGGTGAAAAACCTCTTAATGTTAGATCATGTTTCATTTACTTAATTTCACAATATTCTTTCTAATTGGAAACAAGACTTGGAGCATGAGACTTGTTTTTAAAGAGGGCAAAAGAGACAGCAGAAATACATGAACCTAAAGAAGACTCTCTCCTTGTAAAGGCAACATCCCTCCAGCCAGGGAGGCCAGAAGACCAGGCACTTCTCACCGCTGGTACCCCCAGCCCTAGCACAGCACCCCCCAGAACACATTGGATGCACTCAGTAAGTGTCTGTGGAATAAATGAATACATCCACGCCAGTTGTTTGGACTTCAGTATAAATGGGTCTTGGATCTGCGATATTGCCAGATGGGCAGACAGGTTACAGTCTGCTCTTGCATTGCCAAGGCTGTAAAAACGCAGCCATCACTGGGGCTGCAAGCTGACATTTCAGAAGATGATTATATGCACAATTTAACCACACGGCCATTCGTGCCCTCCAAGTGCCATCGCTTAACAACTGTGTTCATGTGGTCTTTCTTGCTCCTTCTTTTTTTAAAAGTCAAGCACAATTTTTTCCCAGTGTCTCATATTTCTAGCTGAATGTGATTTATTCATACAAAATTGTGCTCCATTTTTATAAAACCCAAGTTACTGCAAATGATGCTTGAGGTTTTGCAGAAAATATTAATTCCTGATCTGCTGCTATAAAGCATGCCCGCACGCTGTGCAGCAGCTCTGTCGCCCTGAGACAGATGGAAGCAGTCCCAGGGTATGATTAACTTCTTAGTTCTGGCAATTTCCTTGTGCTCCTCTGGCCCTAGATTTCAAGATTGACCTCCAGCTTCTCTGCAAATGCACAGTCGCTCAGCTTGATAAATCACACGAATCCCTTTTCTGATCAGAGTTATCTACTATTTACTACTTAGGAAGGGGAGTTAATCATATTCAAGGCACTTCCTATGCCGCATGCATATCCATCCTTTCTTCCTAAGGGCACTTTGCATATTTTCCACATTGCTGGTGAGGCTGCAGCCTTCCTAGTGCGGAGTCCGAAGACACAGCTTTAGAAATGAACCTCACAGCCTGCCATTCCACGTCTTTCTCCCCTTCTTCCCTGCCCACATCGAATACAGTGACTCAGAGGGAAAACGTGAGACAGACATTGTAAGGACTGAATGAGGAGGATAATGTCCCCTTGCAAACAGACCTCTTGTCATTAGCTTGTCTATCTCGTCAAGAGTTGGGTCACCTCTCCCTGCCCTGGTCACCTGTTGTTTTCATTGTTTGGGGCTATCAGTGGGCCTCTGCTTGGCCCATGGACTCAGTGGTACCGAACAGACAGATCAAAATAGTGTACACGGCCAGGACCAGCTCAAACCCCCCTGTGTCTCACTCCTGTGATCTGATTTCGACCTGCAGTATGCTTTGGCTGTTTTGACAGAACCAAACGGCACAAGGTTTCCTTTGGTAGTGATCATAGATGGCTTTCAAACTTAGGGAGAGGAAATACCACAGTTTTAATTTTTCAAGATTGTGTACTGACTGTAAGACTTCCCAAATTGTACAGCATGGCCCGGCTGATTGGTGAGTACTAGGCACAGTTAGATGCGGGCAAGGGGTTCCATGTGCTGTATTGTGCAGTAGGGTGACTGCAGGTAATACGCTCTCTCTTTTTTTTTTTTTCTGGTACCAGGGATCGAACTCAGGACCTTGCGCTTGCCAGGCAAGCGCTTATGCCACTGAGCTATACCCCCAGCCCCTGGTAATACGCTTTCGAAAGTCTGAAGGAAGGATTCTAAATGGTTTTAACATAAAGAAATGATAAGAAAACAGGTATGTTTAACTTGATTTACACATCGTACAATCTATAGGCATATTGACAAATCACACAGTGCCCTGTAAATATGTACAATTTTATGCTTTTATGTATAAGTTAAAGATAAATTTAATAAAAAAAATACAATCTGAAGTACCAGATATTGGATTTGTGCTAAAATGCCTATTTAGAAAATCAACCAGGAAACTTGGGAGAAATGAAAAGACCGACAGATAAGAGCGACCTTCAGAGACATTTACACAGGCTCTGTCCTCCAACACCCCAGAGATGAGTCCTCTCTGCACTCGGAAGGGGACAGGAACACACCCCTTTCTGTTCCCTGCTAGCCGTCTCTCTGGGTCAGGTCTCCAGGCTCAAGGGCAGGTTTCCTTGTAGCAAAACCATGAATGACCGTTCCCCTAGAAGGGAGCTCACCCCCACCCCCCAACACAGGCAGCGCAACTGTACTTCATCTTCAGGTTGCACATCTGGAACCACAACAGCGCCCCCTGTAGCAAGGCCTTTGCATTCATTCATGGGTATTCAAGAGAAATGGAAGTGAACCGAGCCTGTGAGAGGGAGCAAAAGGGCAGGACCCTGAGCTTCGGAAGCGGGTGAGGAGACCCCAGCACGGCTCCAGCCAATGGAGGTCTTTCCTGCTCAGTCCCAGGATCACAGCATTGATCAGGCACATTTTGAGGTCTGAAAATGCTTTTTTCTTTTTTTCTATGACAAAAATGAAAGTGTTGCCTAATCATTATGGTGTTTTATAGAAATAGGTGATAATAGTCTGAACTAACAATAGCTTCCTGAACCAGAACAGTTTCTGTGAATGAATGTATACAAGACTAAAGCAAGGGCCGGCGCCCTGCCCCAGGAAGGCCACAGCCTAAAGGGAGTCTGGTGTGATCCCACTCCTCCCCTGTGGTTCCCGCGACAGACAGAACATCGGGCCAGTCATTCGGTGTCCTGAGCGCCAACCACACGACTCATTTTTCCAGAAAACATTGGTTTATTTGAAAGAACGAAAACATGAATTGGATGGATCTAGTCAGTGTTTTTATGTCGTGACTTTGAAGAAGGGGCTTGAATTGTATTTCCAAATGATTAAAAATGCTAAGCGTTATGGGAATTACTTCTGTGGTTCTGCATTTGTAGGAAATGGAGGAGAAAAAATGCAGGGAAGGTAGCTTCCCGGAACTAGCCCAGTGGACAAAATCATTCATTTGAAATAAGTCAAACTGCCCCAATTCTGAGCAGAAAAACTGTTGGATGGAAGAAGGGACCATGACCTATTATATTCAAGAATAGAGAAATTTATAAGAAAAGTAGTACCAATTAGTAAAGTCTGTTTCTAGACAGGAAATGGGTTTAGCAAGGGATTTTTATTGAGAACATCTGAAAAGAGTCAGAGAACAGTGATGTTCATTATTAAGATAACACGGTGTGTGCACGCGGCTTTATTAAAATATAATTTATATACTATGATGCTCATCCCATTAAAAGGTGTAATTCAGTAGTTTTTAGTATATTGATGGTCCCCTTAATAGACCAAAAGGTGAAAAATCTCACCATAATCTAATTTTGTAACATTTCCATTGCTCTGAAAAGAAGCCTTGGTTTGTTAGCAATGACAAAGTGTTCTGACAGAGAGCTTTCTCTTGCTTCTCCAGGCCTTTTCTGGAAGGACTCCTTTACTTGAGAGAAGTCAAAAGGAAGGAAGAAATATGTCTAGGAAAAGAATTATTGTGTCATATGTTAAATGAGTTTTGATCCAGGATCCAGAGCGTCTCTTCCTTCTACCAACAGACTCAGAAGCAGAATGGCTGTCAGCTTTTCTGAAAATCCCAGAAGCAATTCTGGATCACGTGCCCACCCCTTGTGGAACGTGCAGGCTTGTGTGGCTGTCATGGGAAGGCTTTTCAGCACAAATAAACACGCTCAGGTTCAGCCGGCCACTGTGCAGGAAATGCTTTTCACCCGTGCACACCAGATAATTCGCTTAAGTGACAGGTTTTACCCTAGAAAAGTGCTGAACTGAGCTCGTTTACACGGCCGGGGATTGCGCATTCTACAGTAGAGAGGAAGCAGGAAGGGGTGAAAGATGGGTGATGCCGGGGTCCCTGCTTCCACCAGAGGGGGCGCACTGCCTCACACTGTCAGCACTTCCCTTGGGGGTGTTTTGTAGGGGCTTCATCTTTGCCTCCTGATAGATGGCCAGCACACACACTTTCTGCAGCCTGTTAGGCAAAACGGGGGTACGAATTAGAGTTTATGGCTTTGGTCAGGCTCGTGTGTCTCATTCGGGAACACAGGCGAGGAGAAACAGGCCAAAGACGCAAGGAGGAAGGAGTTAGGAGGCCAGCACCACGAGTTGCTGAGTTACATGGATAAAGCTTTGATGAGAGAATCCCACCAAAAGACAGATTGCCGCCGGTGAGATGATAGGGGAAGAGTGAAGAAGGCATCTCAAAATAAATGAAGTACTTATTGCTGAAAAATGAGCTTAGAGCTCAGCCACTTCTGAAGTTCAGAATTTACTGCACCATTCAGGCCTCTCCCCCTAAGTTTCTTGTCTCCTGTTTGATCGTCCAATGAGGGATTCTTCGTACTTTATGTGAAATACAACAAGGAGAATTTTGTGGTAATAAACTCCACACATGCATGACAAACCCAAGCTTGCAAAATGTATAACATCCCGATTCACAGATACTTTGGGGACAAAATCTGATTATGAATTATATGCCATAATAAATAGGGCTCAATGTTTCATAAAGCAATTTATAGTTCATAAAAATGACAAAAGGTACCTGTCAGATAGCGTTCGGAGAGCTGTCCTCTGGGCGGCCTGCTGGAAGAAAGGGCAGAGATGTTTATTTAATATTCTGACTTCTAAATTATGTGTTCAATCAACACTCAAAAAAATCTCGTGTTACACACATTTTTGTCATGTGGCCAAGTTTGAAACTACCTGCAATACGGTAGTAAGACCTGGTCTCGTTATGAAACCAAGGTTCCGGAAGAGCTGAGGGACCCCGTGGCAGTGTCTTCTTGCCACTGGGGGTGGGGCTACCTCGGCAGGTGCCAGACTCCACCCTAATGAGGTTGGATGCGGTTTCCAAAAAAACCAGGCCGTTTTGTCCGTATTCTCTGAAATTATCTCCTTGTTGTTCTCTCCTTCCTGTAGAAAAAGGTCAGTTTTGGTTCCTGTGTCTCTTCCTTCCCAATGAAGATGCAATGTTTGTCTTGTTTTTCAGGTTTACTGAAAACACCTCCACAGCTGGGAAATGGAACATAGACTGGAAATCTTAAGATGCTAGGAGATTACTGATGTCTTTTAAGGAATAGTAATGATATTGTGACAATTTTAAAAAAGTGCCTCTTGGCAATTCATCATAGTGAAATATTTACAGGTAATATTACACAATGTTGGGACTTGTTATAGAACGACTAACACAGTGGGAGGGGGCATATTCGTGAAACCCAGGGGGCCTTGGGTTGAAGACTGTTAACTTAGGTGATGAGCTCATTGCAGGGTTATTATGTAATTCTCACCAATTTTGTATGTGAAAGGAGTAAAAAAAAGTATTGTTTTTATTTTTCCACTTATTCTAAGATGGGCATGGTGACGCACACCTGTAATCCCAGCACTTGGGAGGCTGAGGCAGGAGGATCATTGTGAGTTTGAGACCAGCCTGAGCTATAAAGTGAGCTCAAGGCCAGCCTGAACTGCATAGAGAGACCCTGCCTCAAAAAGACAAGCCCCCCAAACACCAACAAACACTTATTCTAGTGATGAGGCGTGTGTGGAGCTGTGTGTGTATTGGAATTTTCTATGACAACCAAAAACTAAAAGAAAGAAAATGAGAATTCTTCCTAATTTCCCATCGTTTTCTCCCAGTTTTGTACTCATTCCCTTTCGACTGCCAGTCACACTTTCCACTCATCTGCCTCCTCCCCCAAGTGCTCTGAGGGTGAGGGAGGTGGGGGTACCCTGGGCTCTCTGTCTCAGAAGCCATGACTGAGAGGTGGTCAGACCATGGCCCGGAGACAGAAGCCCCCTCAGGGTGTTCCAGGGGTCCACACAGGGGTAAGCACACGGTCCACTGCACCTTGCATGATACGTATTTCCAGCCTACTGTTTACCAGGGACCCCAAAATACTATGTAGGCTGTTCCCTCATCACGTTTATACAACAGAGAAGATACATGTGTGAACCAAAAATACAGTGAATGTTTACATTAAAAAAAAATTACAGTAAAAGACACATTGCCATGAATCCCTCTCAAACTCTTTCCCTCACTTCATATATACCTATCCCAGTGTTCTTGCCACTTCCTGAAGCAGTTCTGGAAATCCTCTTTTGTAAGTGTCTTTCTGTGGCCGTTTCAATGTCCTAAACCAATTGAAGACATTTACACAATTTCTGTCAAATAAAATTAGGCACTGTGTGATTTCTGGGTCTTCCCCGAAGTCAAAATGACCAAGAAAGGTGAACATTTTGAATTGATTTAGAATACCGAGGCAGCCAGGACAGCACAGCTAGACACCCATGAAAGAGGACTCCCTCCAGAGCTGCTTCAGGAAGTGGCAAGGATGATGGGGAGGAATGTTCACAGTGAGGGGAAGGACTCTGACGGGCAACATATTTGTAATGTAATAGCATTTTAAATGATTTAAACATCTACTGTAGGCTTTGATCACAACTTGCACACCTGTGCAAACTAGAAAATGATGCAAGTGAACCAATATCCCACTTGCAGAGTCAAATATATTCTTGATAGTTTCATGTTGTTGGATTGGTTCACCTAGTCAGTCCAGCATTTACTGAATTCATACTCTGTGGAGATCATTGCCCTGGGCTCCAAGAAGAATAAAAATAAAAGTTGGAGGAGTCACTGTCCTAGAAAATCTCAGTCCCTAGCAGAGTAGAGAGCCAGGGATGATGTGAGATAACGTGAACATGGAAAGATTAAGGTGGAGCAGGGGCAGGGCAGACACGCGTGGTAACTTATAGTCAGGTGGCACCTGTAGCTCCTCCAGCAGGGTCTGGAGCTGTGCACAGGTGCTCAGTGAATGCTGCTGAGTAAAGGTCAAACAAATGGACGCACCAGGGAATCCTTCCCATGGACATCTGAGTAGCATTTTCAAAGACAAGGAGGGACGTGGTCAGGAGAGAAGACACACTGATGGTACTGGGCTAAATCCAAAAGCAAGAGCCTGCCCAGCCTGCAGTAGTGGTTCTCACCTGCGGGACCCATGGAACTGAGTGGGGTGTCTCTGCTGTTCCATGTCAAACATGTGGACTTGGGATTGGAAGTCTGGGATAGGCTTCACCGCTCATTTATTACAGACCTTGAGTGCAGCCCTCCACCTGTGTCTCAGTCTGCAAACCTGCTCTGGATGGGACATGGAAGGAGCCAGTGAGCCAATGTCCAGGAGACTGTGGGCAACAGAGATGTTCCTATTTCCTGTCCTTGTTCTCTAAGTCTCAGTGAGTTCAACCTCCAGTGTCACAGAATTAGCTCAAGAGGGAAAGGAGTGGTCTGCAGATCTTGATGAGGACACCTGGGGCAGAGGGGAAGCGGAGAGAGGCTTGAGCAGGCAGCTCAGGGGGCCCTCAGAGCACTTGTGTCTCTCTCAGAGCCAGCCCAGAACTGCACTCACTGAATGTACCCAGTAGGTGACAGGTGGTTGTTGTTGTTGTTTACAGGTTTGCCCTCTAAAGGGTTCTCCTCTTACTCAGCAAGACAGATTTTGCTTTTGATAGTGATACTTGAAAGAACTTTAACTCTCTGTTTTTGACTCTGGTTGAATACAGCAGGAGTAAGGAGAATGCCCCCAAAGGAAGGTGGGACGTATTGTTAGCATGGGCTCTTCACATCATCTCAGCAGCGGGCAGGGCAGGCAGGCTCTTCCTGTGATAAAAGAAATCATAATCTCTAATAAGAGATTCCACTACAAGTTCAATAAAAACCTTCAGCAGGCATCTGAGTTTCCCCCTCGCTATGGAAATAGACCAGGGCTAGCTGAGTCTATTGAATTTTTGCTGCCTTCAAATATTTTTCCTGCTGACTTTTATGATAGGGAAACAGTGCACGTGATGTGGAATTGTGGAGAAAGTGATTTAAAAGGCAAAAGCAAAACAAATGGACAAAACTCAAGAATCTGTGCAGTTCATCCACCATGGGTGGGGCCTCGGAATGATGTACCCCAGGGGATGGCACAGTGGTGGCCCAGAACAACTCTGCAGGACTGATGTTGTCGACGTTGGTAATTGGAGGTAGCTCTGGGCATGGACCCAGGTCCATGTGATGCTGGGACCAGGAGCTCCATGGCAACTCAGCGACCCACTGCCCCACCAGCCACCAAAGTCTTTCTGATTTTCCATTTTCCCAATCTGGCCACACAATGTTTCACCACACACTCAACAGTGTGGTACTTAAGACCAGCCACCGCTGCAATGCTTTTTGTTTAATGCCTGATTTTGACTGTGCTACTTAATTTGCAGTTACTCTACACCACTAAAAACTTTATAGAGGACAATATGTCATCCACTAAGAAAGCAGATGAAAAATACATTAAACATTTTAATATAATTCCTTTAAGAAAAAAAAAACTATGGTGTTTGATTAAAATTGTATGTCATATGCCAAGGAAAGACCACCAAGATATTTTTCCACCTTCTCTTTCTAAAACAAAAATCAGGTTTTGAATGCTATTTTATTTTACTGCTGGAAAATAATAAAAGAAATAAACATTGGAACTAAATAGCCAAGAAAAAAATGACTTAGGTGATTCAAGGTTGAAGCCTGAGAAACGACTCACTGTAAACTAGATGAATCACCCAATTTCATTCCTTCAAGAGTCGTACGTTACAGCAACCATTTCTTTTTCTAAATCCCTCGTCATCTCTCCCTTGGAACTTTCCTGTTACTCAGTTCGCAGTAAAATCAGTTGAGAGGGTTAAGAGTACACTTCATTGATCTTTCCTGAATTCATTACTCATTCATGAATGACTCTGAAGCTCAAGTCTATGAGAAGAAACAAATTTTCTGCCAGAAATAGTAATTTGCCGGGCTCTCCTCAAGAAATGACATCTTTTCTCTGTCTTTATTGTCACAAGCTTGGTGCTTGGAAACATAATCAGTAGATATTCAGGTTTCAATGTACGCTAAATGAATTACAAGTCACAGTCTGTTATTGAGGGAAAATCAAAGAGGAAATGAAATGCCCTTATGATAACTGGGTCGAGCACAGAACAAGTTCATGGATATGATTGGAGTGGGGAGCAAAACAAAAGGAAGATGCTGAAATGCAGGGGTATCCCAGAGTGGTCCAGTTTTTACTTAATAGAAAAAGAACTAACACCTGGATGCATGTAGAGGTCCACCAGAACAACCTACTGTGTGCAGGCACTGGACTTGGAACCTACTATGTGCAGGCTCTGTGCTTGGCTTAGGTGATGTTCGCAATAGAAGAAAACCTATGCTGGAGGGCTGGGGATATAGCTCAGTGGAATAAGCGCTTGCCTAGCAAGCGCAGGGTCCTGAGTTCGATCCCCAGTACCGCAAAAAAATAAATAAATAAATAAATAAAAATAAAGCAGCACACTGAGTGTGTGTCAAACATGGTGTAAAATTAAAAAAAAAAAAAAAAAAAAAAAAAAAACCCTATGCCGTTCCTTGCTTAGGGCCTACAGGTCGGGCAGACACAAAACGCTCCACACATGCAACTGTCTAGGTTTCAAAGGCTCTGGCTGGACAGGCAGTAATGGAGAGATGAGTGGCTCATTCAATGAGGACCAGCAGGGCTGAGACATGAAGAAGAAAGGTGAGAGATGGGGAATCAGAGATGTGGCTGGGTGGAGGAGGACGGGCTCTAGACAGAGAAGAGTCCGAGAGCAAAGGCTGAAAGCAAAAGATCCTTGGAGCGCAGCTCAGGGAGCCGTGGGGAAGGGACGGCGCTGGGTGAGGGACGGGCAGGTCAGCCCTGGGTGTGTGCCGCTGCAGCTGCCTATGGGGTGTTCCAGTGCAGACAGTGAGACGACAGCTGGAAGCATGGAACTGCAGCTGTTAAAAACCAGTGAGGTAAAAAGCCAACAATAAAGTCATGAAAAAATACATGTAACTGGAGGCTTCTGCATCTATATTTTGCTATTGTTCTAAGAGAAGAAGGATTCAACCGATTGGGTTAGGTTTTGTTTTTGTTCCAGATGTGGCTAACCCCGTGCTACAGTCAACAGTCTTGCGTCGACTGCCCTGACGATAAAGAAGGTAGTTCTGAGCAGTGATATTCACCACATGGTTCCACTGGCAGTATGAGGGTTTATACCTACTTTGCCAGATGTTGCGTCTTGATAAACCCGCCCTTTTCATGAATTTTTTTTAAGGCTGGGGCTTGAACACAGCACTTCTCACTGAGCTATATCCTCGTCCCCTTTATCTGAGACAGGGTCTCACTAAGTCACTAAGTTGTTGAGGATGGGCTTGAACTTGTGATCTTCCAGCCTCAGCTTCCTAGAGTGCTGGAATTACAGGTGCGCACTGTCACATCTGGCATGAGAAATCCACCTTCAGTTGAAAATGTCCTAGGTCAAGCATGCAGTTAATACACCTGACCTGTGGGACGGCAAGCCTAGCAGGACTGTCACTGTGGATTGCTACTGGCTTCCCTTTGTGGCTTTATGGCAAGTGGGGGCTCCAGCTGGCTGCTGCTTTGCGGCCCAGCGTCTTGAGAGAGGACTGAACCATGGCCAAATTTCAAAACATGAAGTACAGTTTTTACTGAACGTATGTGGCTTTCATACCATTGTAAAGTAAAAACAAAGTTCTAAGTGAAATTGTCATACAATGAGGACTATCGCCTCGACTAATCTTAGTTCATTCGTGTTTTGCTGTTAACTGAGGCGTGCTGTGAAATCTGAATCCAGTCATATATCTTTACCGGTAAGGACCTTACCTTTTGCTTGCTCTTCTTTGTCAAATTGAGACTTGCATTTATTAATTTTTCCCCATTTAATATCCTCCTCCATCTATTAGCAAATGCTATGTTTCATTATTATCACTTATGCCACTGTTTCTCATTTCAGTCTGGTTGATGCATCTCTTAACTTTTTATGTTCCATAGTTTCATTTAGTATTTTACAACCCTTTTAATACTCGGCAGACAAAGGGAAAAGTACTTACTCCTCTTTATTTTTGTATCTGTAATTATAGTTCTTTTGCATTTTCAGATTCCTAGAAATGCTCTCAAGAGTTCTGTTCAGTAGACTTTGACCTCATCCTGTTCTCTGCAGGGGTCAGGCAGAGTCAGCAGTGACAATATAATTTATCATCTAAGGAAGGACATATTAGAGAGTGGAAGGGGATGCTAACCAGATGGGAGTCGGAGACAGGAAGAGAAAACCTGGTTTCTCTAGGCGCCCTGGGCTGTCTGGCTGCTCTAATAAAGCCTGCTCTGTGCAAGTGTTGCTTGCTATTTATAAAGCCCGCATTGAGTAAGATCATAGGGAGAAGGCAGAGTTTCGGGGCGGAGGAACTTGTTAATGAAGAAGCAAAGAGCAGAAGGGGTCAGCAGAGGACAACTTCCTTCAGTTTTTGGTGTGTTGCTGTCAGGCCAAGACTTACAAGGTTTCCGGCTCTATCCAGCTGCTTCTCCCTCTATGTAGGATGAGCCTATGCTCACAGGTCTGGCTCATCCTTTTACTAATAGTCCCTCGAACTCTAACTTCTGTTGATCTTCTTCCCAAATTCTAGCTCTGCAACATAGGTGAGCCCTGGGTTCTGCTCATCCTTGGGGGCTTGCTGTCTACTGTGCAACAATGTTAGTTTTGGCTCCTCACCCGCCTCAGAAGATCACTGAAGGCAGAGGTCTTTCTCTATCAGCAAGCACTTCCCCACTCCTGACAGCACTTACACAAATGTGACCAGGGAATTTCTGCAGATGACAAATACTATAATTTGCTACTATCTCTCATCTAAGATGTTTGCTGAAACATATTTTCCCCAGGGTTTGACATTACTTTTTCTCTATTTTATCTTTGTTAAAAACTAAGGTACACTTTCATCTTTGAAGAAAGTTTGACTAGTTTTTCTCAACTACAGTAGGTTCCTTAGACCTGTTTAGGAACTGGATAATTTATTAAGGACTTATCCTACGGGAAATGCCGATTCACATGTAAGGATTGTCTAGAAAGCATGATCTCCTAAGTTGGACCCTGTTACCAAGTGACTGATTTGCAGACCCTGGTTGAGGTCTGATTGTCAGCGAAGATCCTAATCTTCTGAGTGGGACAAAGAGAGGCACAGTTGCTTTTGTTGGGCATTTCAAGGGCATGCCACCCCCTAGTGATACACCATAAACTACTTGGGATATCCACATTGTGGCCATCTCTGCTTCAAAGCTCCAGCTCTTCCTGGCCAAGAGGCTTCTGCCACCATGGAATGCCTGGAACAGAGGAAGTGCTAGGGCTCAGAAACAGTGCCTCAAAGCTGTACTCCTGACACGCTGAGCACTGGGATAAAAGGAGGCTCACTGGCCTCAGCAGGCCTGGGAATCTGCACCTTCCCCTGTTCCCTCCCACCTCAGGTACAGAGAGGGGTCCCTGAAGTTTCCTTATGTGACTAAAGGGGCCCCTTCCAAAAGAAATGCAATTGTCTTAAAAATCCCTCCCCTTAGAAATCTCATCAAATGATCTGGGTGTGGTAGAGCACACTTTTAATTCCAGCACTTGGGAGGCTGAGGCAGGAGGTCAAGGCCAGCCTGGGTTATGTCATGGTTTCAAGGCCATCCTGAACTACATAGCAAGACTCTATCTCCAAAATAATAAAAAAAAATACAAAGAAATCTCACCCCATAGCCAGGAAACACTGAACATCGGAGGAGACCAAGAGTAGTCACCATCTCCAGATTTCTGAGAGCAGCGCCAGTAAGGAATGGGACCAGGCCAGGGACGGTTCCACCGCCAGTCCCATCCTGCTGGGCCTCATGGCGGACTCTGGCTGGAGGGCGGAAGGGAAGGGGCCCTGATGCAATCTGAGTCCTGCCAGTCTCAGCAAGCAGAGGACCAGGTGGCTGCCAACGAGGAGGAAGTACAGTCATCCCAAAGGTACTTGCCAAGGGATGGGAAGGCTTTAGTTTCTGGGACTGATCTCTTTTCCTCACGAGATTCACAGGCAGAAGTATATTGTTCATTTCAAAGACTTGCAGAACTTCCCCTGGGCAAGAATATCTCTTACCTGGAGAACGACCTCATCAGGACTGTATAGGGGAAGGAAGTGCCTCGGGCTCATGTCTGGGTAGAGTAAAGACCACTTTGGAGTCACAGGCAAAGTCACAGGCGCCTCTGCAGCTCCCCTGCCTCAGAATTGCACAGGGCTCTCACACGGGTGACAGAAAGATTTGCAATCTGGGACAGCGCCTTGGCAAGGCAGCTGTGGCTTTTTGGAAGGAGAGAGAGAAGAGGGGGGAGGTCCATGCATGTGCTTGGTACAGATTTATAATTTCAAAGTAATAGCAAACATACAAGAGCAGTGCACGCGCTTCATGCCAGCTGAGCTTCTCGGTGGCAGACACTGTGTCAGCAGCATGTGCACCTCAGATTCCTGGTTCCTGGGAGCGGAAGGTTAAATCTGGAGTAGGGATGGTGACACTGGGCCACCAGTCAAAGACGTGTTAATTTATCCTCTGTATGGCTCCTGGGCCTACATTTTAATGGGATGGGAAAGTCTGTTTCATAAAAGTCTGTGGCACACACTTTTAGGGCAAAGAAACAAAAGAAATCACTGATACTAAATGCTCAGTTCTCTAAGTATCCCCTTTGGTAACCTCCTAGATGGTGCTAGCTTGGTTAGACTCAACACTGTTTATAGGCTGAGTGTGTCCATGGGGTTGAAGCTTTGCAAAAGGTGATGCCAACACAGTTCTCAGCCATTTCAGGTTAGCTGGTCCTTTTGGTTGTTTGGACGACAGAGCCAGTGCCCTGGCACATGAAGACACAAGTGTGCAGGAGTCCCTGAATCATGGCCCAGTCTCACTGCCAGACGAACACAGTGACTAAGTCCTGCGTTTCCACCCCGACTTGGTGGCCTGCTCCTCTGGCCTCTGGTTACCTGCCTGCCCTGTGGAACTCATCTGACAGGGCAATTTTAATGCAGCCAGACCCTGGGCCTTGCACAGTAATGACTCCCATCTTAACATATATTTAAAATTTCTAATTGATACTCAATAATTAAGCACATGTATGGGGAGCAGCATGTACTTTTATGTGTACTGATCAGATTGTAGCTGGCATTTCCATCACCCCAGACATTTAGCTTTTTTTTGTGTGTTTGAAATATTAGAAGTCCTCTTTACTAACACTTTTGAAACATGCAAGTAATTGTTGTGAGCTATGGTTACCCTTTAGTGCTACAGTACGTGTGAAGTTATTCCTCCCGCCTAGCTGCACTTGTACCTGCTGACTGGCCTCTTCCTCTCCCTCCTCCAAACCCTTCCTACCTGCTCTGCTCACCACTCTTCTACCTACTTCTAGGTAGAAGACTGTCATCTTTGGCCCAGCAGGTGGATTCTAGGATTATTCATTTCCCACTTTGTTGAGTTTGCCAAAGCTCTGCGGAGCTTTTTAGGCAAAAAGTCCTTTGGTAGAACTGATGATTTGGTAGAATTCCCAACATTTTCTACTGGGCCTTTGTGGGGGACTGATGATTATGAATGCAGCTAGTGCCCGCACTGTTTAGTGCAGAGGACACTGTTTTAGTATAAAGATACAATGAAAGTAACAGATATGCTTCAGTAGTTTTGTTAAAAAAGCCTGTACTTGAACACTCAATCTAAGTCTGGCTTTTTATGTCATTTAAACCTTTTCAGGCAAAGTAGCAATAGTCAAGGGTAAAAATAGGTTTGTAATGGTTAGGAAAGATTCTCCTAATTGTACTCTGCAAACCAATTATACCAGAGAAAGTGGAACTTTTGTTATTATTGGGGTCAGGATTTTCACTTCTCAAATAAACGCTGCTTAAAAGTTCATCTGTGAAAGCGTTATAACATCCCGCGTGCCACCCCCTCCACTCTTCATAAACAGCCTTGGACTTTTAAGAACAAAGTCAAGGTTGAAGGAAGAGGCACCCAGAGACTTGTGGCTGAATCAGACCTGGAACTTCTCAAGGGTGGAGACAACGGTGTCTGTAGTCTGACATTTCTGCAAGTATCTGATTGGCTTCTTAGAAATGGTCTTGTTTCCCTCAGCACAACCTGCTGGCTGCGGACAGGGACAGGATAGGGCTGAGAAGTGCCAAGAGGCCTTGAATGACCAGGATTCGGTTTTCTCCACACAGAAGCAATGGGCTGAGGGAGCCTCTGGAGAAGACCTGTGCTTAGGAGATAAACAGCCCCACTTGGAGAAGATTTGGGAAAACAACAGAAATGAAACTTTCCATCTGCATATCGGGACCAGGCACCTGGAAGCCTGCAGGTAGACCCATGATTGTAGGGTGCCACCCACGCCTGGAGAGGAGTGACAGCACACACTCCAAGGAGCAGCCCCTCTTCAGGGGTGACACTTCTCAACAAGCTATTATTGAAGACACAAATCCCATCACAGTCATGGGATAAGGGGCTGTGCCTCCAAGTTAAACCAGAATGTGCTCTGGAGGGAGAATCCCACTTCCTCTGCCAACCAGCAGCCCCTGTGGGAAACTGTGTTGAAGAAGTGCGTGCCTTCTACCATTGATACACGGCCCCTCCCTCCTCTCTGGAAGAGTCTGCGTGGGCAATGTTGATGTCCTCCGTTAACAAAATGTTGGCTTCGTTTAAAAAAATGTAGCTCCTGCTATGAATCCTGTAATGCACAAAGACCACCGTTCCCCATTTTTTGGTGTGAACTGTATCTGTATGTTCGTCCAAATTTATTGGATTGCCTTTTAATTTTTATATAATATTCTCATTTTATATATTTCCATCCAGAGTCCTCAGGCAGAAATTAGGCAAGAGGTCTCATGGCCCAGGTGGACATGAATAAACTTATGTACACCTCAATTGGGTCTCTAGGAGGAGGTCTCAAAATACATTTTTGCAAACATTGTTTACAGGTCCTTGTGTTTCTGTGCTCAGAGATATTTAAGTTGGCTGATCATTTCAAGTTTGGAAACGATAACCAATTAACATAAAAACACAGTTTTTGGGTGCATATATGAACTTATGGGTGTGCTTATGACATATTTATGCAGAGTGGTATGAGGTAATGAATGCTCATTTGCTTCTAGTGACAATAAAATTTTATTTATAAAACACAGTTACTCAACTAAGCTTTAGGTCTGTTAGACAAGTAAACCCTCCTGCTAACCATTTAAATTTCATGAATTGTGAATGAAGGTTCAAATATGTGACTGCTTCCTACACAGATAATCACGACCCAACAGGCAGCAGTTTCCAGTTACGGTTACTCTTCTCTTTCCATATTAAAAAGAAACCAATTCATCAGTAGACCAAACCGAGTATCTAGCTGGGTATAAGATCAGTGAGAGACTAAAAATAAAAACACACATATACTACTCTCCTTTTCTTCCCAGTGTTGCTATCAGGTTTACTGCAAGGAATATATACTTTTGTCTACAGTCACTTACAGCAACGCATTTTCTGGCATTGAAAGTGTACTTAAAATTTTTGTGGTTAAATTATCATAAAATATATTACTAATGTGAAAATCATTCCAGACCAATAAGCCAGCATCTTGCACGGGTATTTGGTGCTTAGTAGGTTTTTAAGACTTCTTGGAACGATTTATGTAAAAACTGGCTAGGTCTTGTTTGGCTACAAATAACATCAACAGCACAGTTCATTTCTCATGGAAAAGAAACTTGATTTTGGAAGCCTTGCCCCCCCAACCTGGTCCTGATTACTGCTTCAACTTCTGTTTATATAATTCTACACAATTTTGGCAGGATTCGAGTGCACATACCAGGGTGTTGGCTTTTACGAATCTCCTGGGATGTGAATGTCATGCTGATGGGATGAACTCTGGCCACAAATCTCAGACAAGCACAATGACTCTATTTATTCAGACTTGGCTGCCTGAATGCAGATCGACTCTGTGGGCAATAAATTTTCACAGGCCAAGAACTTCAGCATCAACCATGCTGATCCTGAGAAGAAAAATGCACCTAGGGAAGAAGATGTGGGCTGCAAAAACCGCCTGTGTTTTTATTCCACGCCTGCACTGCATCCAGCTAATTCGTGTGGTCAGTGATTGACAGACACTGTCAGGGGCTTCAGAGGTTCCGTTTCAAAAGCTCTGCTTTCTGTTATGCAATTGTCACATTAAAATGGAGCATGGGGAAGAAAATGAAGCGCTGCCATTACAATTGGCAGTCTGCTTTGAACAGCACACCCAAAAGCTGGTATGAGTCAGCTGGCAACCTCTGTGGCAGAGGACAGAGAACCGAGATGGGGAGTTTCTTTGGCCCCTTCTTAAGAATATCAAGGAAACAAAATACAACCAGAACCACAGTGTAGGGTTCGGGCAGCCTCACCTACAGTCCTGACATCTTGATGCAGTAAGGCTTCAGATTCTTTTTGACAGACGTGATTATTACTCTATGCATTATAAATAAGAAGATAATGGGCTCTTTAGCTTGCAGATTTATGTTAATGACCCAGATAGCTATTAAATGAATTGTATGCTCTTTATGTATTGGTTGGGGATTAAAAGGTAACCTTCATTGTGCAAGATGTAAATTAGGCCAATAGGGAAATTTCCCTCCACAGATTATATCTAATGATAGCTGCCGGTAAAGTTAAACTACTTTTTAAGTAGATAAACCATGCTCATTTAAAAAGAAAAATGCATTTATATAAGTAAAATGAAAAGAATGCCCAATATGTGTGGGGAATGTAATTACTGAAAGCTGCAGGCAGGCTGTGGCCATTCACTTTTGGGGTTACCATTCCCTTAGTCTCCCTGACCCTTGCTGTGTTTGTCATCTTGGAAGCGTCCCCAGCAGTGGACTGGATCTCGGCCGCTGCTGCTTGAAGTCTTAATCATGCATCTCTTCCCTCGTGCCTCCACCACAATGATCCCGTCTGGGCACTGGCTGTGTCTAACCTCCCCATCTTTCTCTGGTTTGAGAGGCAGAGCTCATCTTTTTTACCAAATGGGAAGGCAGACAGCGCAATTCATTCTTCCCTTCCAAATCCATTAAGAAATTCCTTTAAGGCTGAGTGTCTTTCAGGAATCATTTTTTTGCCTTAAGTGTTCTAATTCCATCACATACTTCCATGGAGCCACTGGCCTTTGAAACTGTGAAACCAAGAGTTAAGGGAAGGAAATCCAAAAAATCTGCATCTGTCACAGAGCCCCCATTTGCTCACACAAGGAAAGTGACCTCAAATCTTTCGTGCTATTTCCAGCTTGAACCTCATCAAGTATAAGAACTGTGGAGGCAATCATTCCATTTCAGGGATATTTGCAAACTTTCTAAGTAGATATTGTCACAGTCCCAGCTCTAAGAGGCAATGGTCAAAATTCTGCTAGTTTTTGAAAGAGAAGGCAGTAGAGATACCACTGTCTTGGATCTGGAGACTTCTGTTTGAGATAACTTGTAAATTAGAACCTCAATATGGCTTAATGTGAGCACGTATAGCTGTAGGCATTTCCATGGACATTGGATAGATCTTTTTTCCTCAGTTATTGAATTACTTGTGGACTCATCTATAGCTGGTTTATGATCTTGGATCTCACATTTTTGTCCTTTCTGTTCATTGGTATTTGGGTAAGACTGATTGAAAAGTGATAATGTCCAGCAAAAGAAATAATGGTAGGGCAAAAGTCATCTTTGATGCTTCACACTGGACAGCAGGAAATACTTCCAATTCAGTGCAGCACTGTGCACTTATTCACGGATCATCAAGGTGTCAAGACTGTAGGTGAGGCTGCTCTGCGCTCTAGCATTTCTCCTGTGCTACGGTCTCTGTCTTCAAGAAACACCCAGTTTCGTTGGAAGAGGGAGATGTAAAGATAAGCTTATACTAGTACAGGCAACTAAAACTATGAGATCTAGGAGAGAGATTTAAGCTGCTGTGAGAAGGTTGGACTGAAATCTCACTTAGGTAAGGAGGAGGCTCCCTGAGATGTACAATTACACTGCTCTCCAAGATGAGCAGATGTTAACCCAGCAAAAACCAAGACAGTGAGAGCCCACAAAAGCCCAAAGGCAGCTGAGCTTGGCTTGATGGAAGATCCAATGAAGTTCCATGTGGCTGACGAGCTGTGAATGAACTCAGAGAGAAGGGAAGACTTGGACAAAACCAGACTGTGCCAGGTAGTGATGCAAGGGGGAAAATCACTGAAGAGTATAGACAAAGGTTTGACTTGATTTGATTCACATTTTTAAAAGATTACTGAAAGAAGATTGTATTATAGTGGGTAGGAAACAGCAACATGATGGTTTATCCTAGACTGATTTAGGCTAGCTAGGATAGAAAGAAGTAGACGAACTAATACTTAATTTTGGAGATTAAATTAATAGTATGTAGAGTTGAAATGAATGTTTGAGAGAGGACCAGGGAGTTGTCAAGGACGAGTCCTATGTTTCCTGGTCTGAACCGCTGGACGTCTGGCAGTGCTAGCTTTAGGAATGGGACTCATAACAAGAGCAGCATATTTGTGTGCCTGGGTAGAGGGGGTGGCGAGGAGCAGAGGTTCAGTTTGGCACAGACTAAACTTGAAGGGAAAAGTCAAGTAGGTCAGTAGTTCAGAAGAGAGTTTTGAGTAGAGGCTACAACTCCAGGAATTGCTAGTGTATATAAAAAAAAATGAATATCACGGGAAGGAATGAGATCACCCAAAGAGTGGAATTGGAGAAAACGAGTCAAGGGTGAATACTGAAAGGTTTCAACAGTCCAAGGAGACTAGACAGGGAGCACTCAGCAAAGGATCCTGGGAAGTAGCCAGAGGGGCAAGGGACAGGCCAGGAGAGCGGGATGTTAAGACTCCTCTAAGGATGGTGTGAGCAGGCATTTTCAGTGCTATCAGTCTGTTAAGACAAGGGACTGGAAAGAGCTGGGACTCCCGGTTCTGTGGAGATCACTGGTGATTCGGGTGAAGTAGTTCTGCCGGAGAGAGAGCGCATAAAGGAATCACAAGAACAAATCCCCAAATAACTGAAAGAGACTTTTAACACGAGCAGGGCAGCATCCTCTTGTCACAAGAGAGAAGCAGGAGGCTGACTGAAGATAAAATCAGAGTATGGATGAGGTGATAGGGAGATCAGTCTTTCTTATTAGAAACCGTACAGCCACGTTATGCACTAGGGATGTGAAGATGAATAAGACACAGAATAAGATCCAGGTTGTTCACTTGAAAAGATAGAAAACTAAATTCCATATTATCTCCTGTTATCAAGTCTGCAATGGAAGTTAGGAACTTAAAGGAGAAAACTTACAAAATAAGCACCAGTGAATTGTTCATGTTTTTCTGTATAATGTAATACCTACAAAAGCTATACAAAGGAATACATATAAAAACATTATAGATAAATCAAAATGGAATTCTTCAAAATGTTAAAGGAATCTACAGGAAAGCAGTAAATATAATACAAATGAAAAAACAAAGAGAAACAGAAAACAAAACAAGAAACCAAAGTGGAAGACTTGGGTCTTAAGGTACCAAAAATTGAATTAAATGTAAATGGTCCAGTTATATCAGCAGAAATTGGCAGAGTGCCTAAAGATATGATGAACATATGCTGTCTATAAGAAACTTACTTCAAATGTAACAAAATGGGTAGTTTGAAAGTAAAAGAACAAAAAAAAAATTTAATATGCAAGCATTAGTCAAACAAAAGCAAGAACGTCTCTATTGGTATCACAGAAAGCAGATTTCAGAGGAAAGAAAATGACCAGAGGTAGACTGAGACATTACTAAATGATAAAAGAATCAATCTACCAAGACATAGCAATCCTGAGTGCATATGTACCAAATAACAGAGCTGCAAAATACATGAAGTGAAAAAACTGGTAAAGTGGAAAGGAGAAATAAATCCATAATTATTACCCTCTCAGCAATTGATAGAATAAATATACAGAAAGTCAGAAACTATATAGAAGACTTGAAACATCAAACATGACATAATTAATATTTATACAACACTCCTCCCAAAACTCAGCAGAATTCATAGCCTTTCAAGTGCTTATAAAACACATACCAGTGCAAACCTCATAAAATCCTGAACAAATTTCTATCAATTAAAATCATACAAAATATGTTATTTGACCATCATGGCATGAAACTAGAAACGAATAAAAAGTAAGATTAAAGAAGTTTTATGAACACTTGCAAATCAAACAATACACTTATTCATAATCCATGAATCAAAGGAGACTCATTAAACTGGCAGTAAAAACACAACAGGTCAAACTTTACGAGATAAAGGTACAGTAATGTTGAGAATGGAATGTACAGCATTAAATGCCTACACTGTAAAAGAGGACAGGTCTCCAATCAGTAAGCTAAACTTTTTTGACCAACAAGAAAAAGAGCAAAGTATGTACTGAAAGAAAGCAAAAAAAGAGAGAAATGATAAAGATGTCAGTGAAGTTGAAAGTTATACAGAGGTACTTAAGATTCACAAACTTAATTTGTGGAATGAATTTTGTGACCAGAATCATGAAAGAATTAAGCTTGTGAACCAGGGCACCACTGTATAAAAAATATCAAGGAACTCAAAAGCTAGTCCAAAAAATTTAGTCAATAAATTTCTAGTGAGACTGATAAAAAAGAAGGAAGGAAAGAGTAGGCAGGCAAATGACGAGCATCTGACATGCAATCGGGCTCTCGCTCCAGATTCTGCAGGCATCAGAAGGACAGTACAGGCACAGTGGGGACAAATCTATATGCATAGACTTGGATGGGATGGTTACTTGAAAGCACGTGCTACTACAATTTAGCCAGTATCAAAGAGATAACCTGAGTAGCTATAAAACAAAGGAGACAGAATTTGTAAGTTTTAAAAATCCGCAAGCCTGCATAATTCATTCTTCCAGAGATGAATTAACATCGATTTTCACAAATCATCTTCAGGAAAAGAGACAAGTTGGGGCTACCTTCCAATTTATTTTGTAAGGACAGCATTACCCAAATATCAAAACTAGACCAAGACAGTGCAGAATAGAAAACTTAAGACCCATATATCTTGTAAAATCCAAAAGACAAGTGGCTGGTGCAGATGGGGAACAATGGAAATTCTCCTCCACTGCCCATGGGAATGTCCATCAGCACAACACTTTGGACAGTGCTTTGCAATGATCTTCTGATCTTGCTCAGCACTTATTTGTTTGGGTATAGACTCAACAGAAATATTTCCATATGCCAAGAAGACAACTACAGAAGGATGCTGATAATAGCACTGTTCCAACAGCCCCCAAAAATCCCCCTGGCTATCAGCTGTGGAACAGATAAATTATGGTATATGTGCACAATAGAATACAATACAGCAATAAAAACAAACAACTTCAACTACACAAACATGGGTGAATCCCACAAATCATGTTTGCATAAAAGGAGTTGGACACAAAGAACAAATGCTTTATGATCCCACTGATACAAAGTTCAACCATGAGCAAAATTACTCTGTGGTATTAGAACACAGGAGAGTGATTATTCTTCTGGAGGCTGGTGACTGGGGGGGGGGCTGTTCATGGTTCATGTCTGTCTCTCAATCTGAATGTTGGTTACATGGCCATTTGTTTTATGAATATTTAACAAATTGTATACTTATGGTACATATACTTTTCTCTATATATATTTTATTACTCACAAATTAATTAATCAATAAATATTTGGATGAAATCTTGCTATGTTGCTGAGGGTAGTCTGGAAATCCTGGTCTCATGTGAGCTCCCTGCCTCAGCCTCTTGAGTAGCTGGCATTGTAGGCAAGTACCACTGTGTCCAACTGATTTTTATCATCTTTATAAACCATCCAAAGCAAGCAAATCTTGCCTACTGGATCTGGTGACTTGAAGATTTCAGGTGACCTTAGATTCTGAGGAAGGGGCAGGCCTGGGGATCTAACGTTGATTCTAATTTCCAAATGGAGCCCTGAGGCACAGAACAGCTGCGGGCCAGACCAAGGCTGTAAAGCTACTGAGTAGCAGAGCCAGGATTTGAACCCGGGAGGAAGGCTCCTGTGGTCTTCATCCCTGAACCTCACTGCTGTCTTTATCCCTCAGAGTACAGTGAGGAGGAGAGGAGCAAATGCACAGGATTTCAAGGTTGCCGGCGGGAGGGCAGACAGGTGCAGAAACCTGAAGTGATTGAGGGTATCTCTTTATTTAAGAGTGAAGCCACCCAGTGAAGTGAACATTCACAAAGCCAACCAGGTGTGATGTGAGGAAAGGTTAAGGATCTTAGTGTGCTATGCTTACTGAGCTGGGAAGGCAGGGAAGTACGTGTTAAGTTTTTGAAAGATTTTGGGGTAAGGGACAAATTCTGATTATGCCAGGGAAAATCATTTATGATAAATGTTCACTCATCTCACAATGTCAGAAAAAGAAAAATGAAGTGTGTGTACATGTGTTACATGCATATATATGTTACAGTCTTTTAGGGGAAAAAATCTTGTTTTCATCTGAGAAAAAAATACTGTATCATTAGACTTTGTTTTTTAAAGTAAGGAAATTATGATTTTGTGATTAGACCAGGATGTGATTATAGGTCAAAGTTGAACAACTTCATATAATTAGTATTGAAACAGTCACTGAAACTACAATATACAAAATCACTGCCTGGAGTCTTAATTATGCAACAGAGATTACCATATACAAATCACTCATTCTGTCAGTTCCTTTTTTTGCACAGGGATTACACGCAAGAATAAAGAACCTGGCCTGGATAGTCTCAATACGCTATTGCCAATGGGTACAGATTGGATAGGAGTAGTTAATAAAGCCAGCGAGTCAAGTGAAAGGGCGCACTCTTTTAGAGTGCGTATATAGTGTATTACTCATAATGAGTTTGTTTAAGTTGAGTTTTCATTGGAAATATTTCTTGGAAATAGCTCAAGAAGTATTTCCAAATTAAGAAATGTTTGCTAAATAAAAGAGCCTGTGATTTCTGTTTTTAATATACAGTATGCACACTTCACACATTTGACATGACTTCATCCATACTGTACCCATCTGAACCTCTCAATCAGATAAAACACAAAGGGATGAAATCATTTGCTTTTAACCTCTTAGACAGGGAACTAAACTCAGGAGCGAAGCTCTTCTCTACCTTTATGCTAAGACTGGCAAGGTGTGGGTACCCAAATGCCTGGTGTGATCACATAGGAGCAAGTTAAACAGTCCCTAAAAACTGCAAGACAGCTCCTCTTGCCCCACCACCCTGCCTCTCTGGGGTGTTGTGAGCGTGCCAATTTGGTTTCCAGATTCTTTGGGCCCCTGCACACCCTTGCTGCCTCAACTCTCTGGCAAGGTGAGGAATCTTGGCCTCCTGCAACCCTGCTGCCACATTCTACGTGGACATTTTCCCTGCAAATACTCCTTTGACTTTCATTTCACCTCTGCTTGCTCTCGCCGTACATGATTTGTATTTACATGTCCAGACAGCAGCATTTCACAATGCCTTTGTATTAGGTTTCATATTCCAAACTCAACTGAGCGGCATAGGTACAGTATTTTATATTGCACGTAAAATTGACTCACAATAAACCTCTCTGAATCATCTTCTACCCATGTAGTTCATCCACACTTGACAAAGTACAGCGCAGGTGATGGGAAAAAGGAAACCGAAGTGTAGGAAAATCTGTCTTCAGTGTTTTCAAACTCACTTTAAACACAAACATTTCTTGAAATGCAGAAGTTAAAGTGATGAATGTTAAGTGGATATTTTTTCGCCTTAAATGACTGATCAGAAGAGTAGTTATAACCCCCCTGACTGATGTCTCAAGCTGATAAATCAACAGCAAGGGAGAATATTTCAAGCACATCTATCATTTAAGACAAACAGCCTACACTGTGTGTGATTATTTTTTATTCATCATTTTAGCTCACCTCTGCGTTTGTGCTTTCTCCATGTTAATAATATCTCTATAAGACTTCTCAATATTTAATGTTACAGCTTGCCTGCCGCATACGGATGAGGTGAAGGTCACATGTTTGGGTTCTAGAAACCCAGTGAGCTTTGCCAGAAACAAAAGGGAGGGGGTTCTGTTTCTCCAAAGCCTGATCCTAGCCAGCTTCCCTGTCATAATCACAGAATTAAAGTTTTAAAAGCAGCCAAGGACAAGATACTTTAACAGGCTGGCACAAAAGCTTGTAATTAGCAAAGCAACGCCCAGGAGCACAAAGCAGCACCATTCAGAGTTTCCATAACTTGGGTCACACCCAGCCCAGTCCACAGGGTCAGTGGTACCCATGTCACACCCAAAGGATAGCAATACTCGAGACAAATCTTACCTGTTCACTCTCGTCTTCATCGCTACTTAGCTTGAGGTCATCTTCTAGCATTCTGAAAGCGGGAACAAAGACATACAGATACTTAGCAGATTCAGAATCATTCAATGCCAAAATATCACCTTGATAAGAGCAACATTTCAGTAATAAGTCTACCTGATTTCCTAATTTTCTTTCCTCTCTCTTTTAAGTGCTTTTCCTCTGATGCACTTAGGAAATAGCAGACAGTTGTATGAAGAAAATTAATTCTCACACAGGCACAGGGTAAGATGGGGGAGGCTCAAGGATATGCTGTTTTAGACATTAGGGCCACAGAGGGGCATTTCCCGCGGTAGTGGTCATTCTGCAGTGACCTGCTCAGCGCCTTCCTCATCCAAGGGTTGAGCTGTATCCCCAGGCCTGCGCAAGGACATTCGCTGCAAAGAACATGACAGAATGGGTGGAACTCTGCTGAGAGCCACAAAGAAATGAACTTGAGTGTGAGTGACAGCCGTGCTGGTTGGGACCAGCCCAAGGGCTGGAGGAGACACCTGCCTGAAGACCACCACCCAAGAGGGAGCTCCTTGCACCTGGGAAAGCCACATTCTATCCCCAGGACCTCAGGTGCATCCCGACAGAGGCTTCGAATTTGTGAGAGGCCAGAGTGAGGACAAGAGATACAGCTTGAGATGATCATTCCTGATGGTAAAAAACTCACACTCTCACCAGCAATGGCTGGGATCTTTCTTTATGGAATAACAGTTTGCAGATCTAGTCATTTCAAAAGACCTCTTCCTCAGAAGTGCTCCCTAGAAAAACCCTCGGTAGCAGCAGAGTGGTTCTGCCAGGGAGTCCGGGGAAGTTTACTCTGCACAAAGTCTGGGGCTCCAGGCGCCTGTCTGGGGGCTGCCACACCCTCTACTTAAAAACCTCACTCTTCTCCTTCAAGTCCCCAAAATGTGCTTAGGATATTTTAAAGGCCAATTAGAGACCTATCATCAGTAGATGGCTGTGAAAATCTGTAAGTCATTTTGGTGACCTAAAGGCGAGAGCTGTCAGGGCAGGGTGCCACCGCCTCTGTCCCAACTGTCTGTGGATATGCAGCTGGTTGCTTAAAACACCCTCTGCTGCCATTCCCTATTCATACAGTGAAGTTTATACTCGGCAGTCTTGACAGTCTAGCCCTGCTTTACATTCCACGCGTGTATGAAGTACAATTGTTCCTCTCCACAATGTAGAAAAATGTTCTTTTAGTTCCAGGATCATGACTGAGACAAGTCCAAGTCATTTCTGGGATGCCCCTGAAGCCACTGCCACTGGGACACCACATCTGTCTCCTCACAGGGTGGCAAGCAGCATTTCTTTATCCATCAGACACTGAGCAATGCAGGAAACATCAGTAGAAGACTGCAGAGCATCCTCCCCTTTACTCCAAACATCAGGCAGGTCACTCATTTCCTTAACCTCAGACTCATCCACTGGACCCCCAGATAATGGACATCCTGGTGATTTATTAGAGGACTCTTTGGAAGTAACTTGTGGAAGGGGACTCTGCTTTACACTGAGTCCCCAGGGAGTAGCACTGCGACAGCACACAGAATAGTATGTGCTCAATGTGTTAGGATGGCTTGAATGGGACCCTCCAAAGTTTGTGTTTTGGAAATTAATTCCCAGAGTTATACATTGATGGTCTATTTCATGAAATGATTGTTACTAGATGAATCAGTGTGGGTGGGACCCTAGGGTGCATTAGTGCCCTCTGCCATGTTATGGTGAAGCATGAGGACCCTCTCCTTGTTCTTAAACTCCCAGTAGCTTGTTCTTGGACTCCTCTGCTCCAGCAGTGTGAGCCAAATGTGCTTCTATTCTTTACAGATCATCTGGGATCAGGTGTTTTGTTATAGAAACAGAGCATGGACTAAGATGTGTCAGTACATAAAGACGCATCTGTTTGAATGTCCCACTACCCCTCACACCTCCAGATCCTGGCCAAGTCACCTCTTGGGTCTTGGCTCTTGTTGTGTCTCTGATGAAACTCAGCTACCTTTGTCATTATTTCCAAAGAAAAGCAGCTAGGAGTCCATTTTGCTTTGTGAACAATAACCACTCTTCCACTGAATTTATCTAGCATATTAAAAGTGAATTTATTTTGTTTTTGTGTGAGGTCTAAAAATAAATCACATGTATATTCATCTGTTTTCTACTGCTCTAATAAAATACTGGAGGCTGGATACTTTATAAAGTAAAGAGACTAATCCAGTTCATGGTTTTTCGGACTGAAAGTCCACGACTAGGCAGCCCCATCTCTCTGGGTTCTAGGGAAGGACCTTCTGGTTATATCACAACACAGCAGATGGTATCATGGTGGACATGACCCAAGAGGGAGAGATCATATGGTGACTGGATGCTAGAAAGGGGCTCAGGGTCACTCTTCCATAACAATTCCCTCCTGTGAGAACGAACTACTCCATGAGACCAGAATCCCTTCTGAAGCTGATGTTCCCGTGACCGAGTCACCCCACAGGAGGTCACCAGTCCTTCCATGGCCTGAGTGGGTTCCAAGCTTCCAGGACATGAACTTCTGGGGGACACACTGGAACCACCTCAAACTACAGAAACATGTACAAGTACTCTGCATTCAGGACAGACTTCCAGGGAAGTTCAAATGAAACCCCGGACCACTTCAGAATTTGAGAAAGTAGCAACAGAGACACCGCGTGAGATAGCTTGCACCAGGGCTGATCAAAAGATACGTTGTGTGTTTCAATAAAAACAAGTACTACAGCACGAGACACATTGTCACTAACCCCCTCAAAATATTCCTCCTCATTTTCAACATCTTAGCCTACCACTCTTGCCGCCTTCTGAAGCAGCCCTGGAAGTTCTCTTCTGTGCGTGTCTCTATGAGGTGTGATAACACACCCATGTCTCTAGGAGGTACGATAACGCTGCTACCGAGTCCTGTTCAGTGGAAAGGCAGGCTCGGAAAAACGCGGTGCCGGGCCCCCATCACCTTATTCACCAGATGGGGCACCATGTGACTTAAAGCACTTCCCCAAAGTCAAAATGACTGCGCAATGGAAACGTTTCGAATTAATTCAGAACTCCCAGGCAGCCAGGACAACTGAAGATGTTCATGAAGGAGTCTTGTCTTCCCGGCTGCCCAAGAAGCAGCGAGAATTGTGAGATAAGCGTGTTCACAGCAAGGGGGAAGATTGTGGGGCAATTCATGACGACATGTCTTTTACTGTAACAGATTCTTATAGATGTAAACATTCAGTGTGTTTTGTGACCGAACTTTGCATACAGTCCCACAGCCATCCTGCCTGGTGCTACTCTCAAAACACGAGACCATACACTTTGAAAGACCAGTTCTGTCCACACTGCCCACTAACTCCTAACGCGTGCACAGGCCCTTGCTGTGGCAACCGAGGCTCAATTCTCAGCACCTTCTGAGAACAGGAGCTCTTCTGCTGTGTTCTGGCACAGGGATATTACACAACAAACATGGAAAAGCATTAAGCCAAGAGGAAAAGGACATTGAGAATCGACTGCTGGTTAGGCCCTGGGGCATGGGGTGTGGCTCTCCACCGGTTTCTGAAACAGGAAGGCAAAGACTAACCCTCTAAAGGGCTAGGGACAGGGTTTGGGGTCAGGCTCATGGGTGCCTTCACACCTGGACCCCCTGAGCAGCTCCAGGAGTTCCTCCTCTAATGATGTCCCCCCATGAGAGCCACCCCCTCTCCTGTCTCCTCCCCTTCACAGCCCGAGTCCTCGGCTCCTGGCAGAAGCTCTCATTGCTGAATGAGGTTTGCTGTAGATGTGCTGAGGAACTATTAGACATGACTTCATTGAACCCACAGCAAGCCCTCCAAGGTGGGAGGTGCACACTGCTGGAGGGGGGCAGCTTGCAGGAGTCACGGCATGCAGAGGGGTCCTGAGGAGACACAGCCCAGTATGAATCCTAGCTCTGCTGCCACTTAGGGGGCCGAACAATCTGGTACCTGTCTTAAAGGGCTTCCCAGAGAGCTCATTACACACTTCCTGGAATGTGCCCACTACAGGGCCTGGCAGAGGGGCCCTCAATCAGTGTCCATGGTTACTGATGCATTACTGCAAGTCATGCTTTCGTGTTCACATCCACCAACTCAACCAAATGCTAATCAAAAATACTCAAAAAATTGCATCTATATGGAACATACAGACTTTATGTCCATATTTCCTACCTAATAGCGTTTAACACTTATTTATATAGCATTTACATTGTTGCATTAGGTAGTATAATAAATTCAGACATAATGTAAAATATATGGGAGGAAGTGCACGGGTTATCTGTGTCTATTATGCCATTTTATGTGAGGCACTTGAGCACCCACAGGAGTTGGTATCAGAGGGAGATCCTTGAACCAACCCATCCCCATGGATATCAAGGGACAACTGTATTCCCTTTTGATCAGTGAGGGACCAGGTCTTAGTGCACTAAAGATACTCATATGGGTGAGCAGGCTGAGAAAGACGTTTTATAATGAAGCTTTAGACTAAGCCGGTGCTCTCCTTTGAGGCCCCTTGGAGGTGACTTTCCCTCGTGACGGGGCGGGAATGTAACTGCTGTCATGGCTGGTGGATCTGTCTACAGCAAATGCGCTGTAGGCCCCACACATGGGGCGGTCTGCGCAGGAGCCAGCGGGGGGCTATGTGGCCGGGAGTCCCCGGAGAGGCCTGCTGTCTCATGACAGTGGGGACACTGAAGTAAAACTGAACTTTTAAAACTGAGGTCAGAGGGTAAAGGTGCAGCTGGAGGCACTGAGAAGCCTTGGCTCTACGGTCTTGACAACGGAAGAGCTGTCACACTGCGGCCAGGAATGTCCTAGAGAGGGACTCAACGGTGACTTCACAGCAGAGTCCGACCCAGGTAACGGAACTGTGACAGTTAAAGGACACAAGGAGGGTTTTAAACATGTAATTTAGATTCAATCCACTTTAAGAACTTCTTAAAACTACTGTCTCAACCATGTCATCTCACCTCCCCAACACCAGAGACAGGGGATCAAGACTGAGCCACCGGTGGAATGGCTTTTGGTCCCACGCCTGGAAGAAAGACCCTGCTTGAGCTTAGAGAGGCAAGGACAAGACAGAACCATCACTGGGAAGTTCCCAGACCAAGCACATGTATGCCATTTTCTTACTCCCTCCAGTGACCTTTCCCTTTCTGAAAGTAAAAGACAGATAGGACCACGCCTCGCTGCCACCAGCAGAAAGTGTGTTCAAGTCCTGGAATGTCATTGCGTCATGCACTCCTGTGCTCACGAGCACATACTCGTGAAATGCACACTGTCCCCCAAGGCTGGTTCCCTTCCCTCACGACAGTCCAATCAGCATTGTCATTTTATCTACTTTGCAGTGCCTCAAAATTGTGATGCTCTGGCATACATAACTTTAGCAGAACCGACTGTCTTGGTGAGACAAGGCAAACTCAGCTGCTCTCTGGAAAAGCCAGAATCCAACACAGTTCTTGCAACTTTAACATATGATTATCGTAACTTCCCTGTGTTTGTTATATGTTTTCAGCCAAGGAAGAAGCAAACTTATGTTGTAGGTGGCGTCCACCTTTTGGGGACCCTAAATGTTTCTGGAAGCAGAAGGAACAGCCTTCCCTTACCAGATGGCTGCAGCTTCTGAAGCTAGTATGTGCTCCACACAGGTACTGTGGACAGCACATTAACCACCTTCAATGTAATGACAGCCATTTCACAGAGTGGTGGTTTTAAATTAATAGGATTTCCCCAGAATTATTTGTCATTTGGGGCCCTTAGAAGATCTGCATCCGTTAGTCCTTTAAAGTTCATTTCATTTTGGTTCATTTTAATGGTTTTTTTTTAAATTCTGAGTTTTAATTGGGCGCTTTGACACTCACATTTGTGTCTATGGCAGGAGCTGTTACTTTCTCCACCTACCAGAGAAAAATTTTATGAATCCCCATTAAACACATTCATATATGCAAATACCTATTCTAGCAATTAGTCTGGCTTGATAGCCTATTTGTTAGGCAAGCATACCCCCGTAGGTATTTTCAAACCCTCACTTCTAGCAGTACTCAGGATGTGGGAGGGGACATTAGAAAACTCATTCCACTCTTCTGGAAGCCCACTTCTCTGCTAGGGTTGGTGCTACCATCTGTCCAGGGTGATTTTCTTTAACAGGTGACAGCTTCCACTCTGCAGTTGTTCAGAAGAACTAAGATCACATCATTCCAGGGAACGTGGGAGGGTAGCACTGGCTCACGCTGGGGTTGACATGTGAATGTGAAATGGTCCCCAGGGCTCTTGGGGGCGTATGACCGCTGATGGTCTGGTAGGCACCTGAGGCCCTGACACCGAGACGCTTCCTTCATGACACTAAGTGCATTCCTGACAGGATCTCAGCACAGCATTTACTGCCCCACAAGGTAGGATCCCAAGGAGAACTGAGATCCTCCTCTCAACTCTGTATCTGCTAGTAACTACTGTTCTTTCATTCAACCACTGGAGCCCAATTCATTGGAAAACAAGCTCCCAAGAGGCTATGCACATGCCCTCAACAAGCATCCAGTTGGTAGGGTACAGAGGCAGTAATTGGATGATTTCAGCATGGTAGAATAAACAACAGAGCACAGAGATGCTCTTGTAGACTCGGGAGTGTGTCAGGAAAGGCTCCCTAGAAAAGGGCATGCCTAAGCTGTTTTCAAGGTCCCGGAGGAATCACAGAGACACAGCCTACTCTATGAAAGGCCACTGTCCTACAAAATGAGGGTAACAGCCAAGTATGGGGTGTTTGGGGAACAGAGGTAACTTATTTCCCTCTTTCCTGTGGTATTCCTTATTAAAAAGAAGATGATGCATGTACGGGCTCGGGGGTGGCACTCTTAACCATGTGCAAAGCCTTGGGCTCAATCCCCAGCACCAAGCAAAAAGACACCCATACACAGCTCCGCACTTCATAAGCGGAAAACGGTAT
>PVLD010019352.1:0-36652 GCA_004027595.1 Dinomys branickii
GAGAAGAAGACGAAGGATGCACAGATGTCAGGATATTAGTTGCATCTGGTTTTTGTGATTGCATTGCTGATTTTTCAGTCTTACATTTAAAGGTTTAGTTCACTGCTTTCCTAAGGATGCCTGAGTGAAGATGAGTATTAAGGCGGCCCTTTATGAACCTGGACCCAGCCGTAGCTCTGTACTGGAAGAGCAGGGTCGCTGCAGACTCCTTGAACACCCTCTAAATGAAGGCAGCTTCACGGACCGGACTCTGCCCGCATCCTCTCCACCAGGAAGTAGAAGGTCAATTTTCAAACCCCTCGAAGACAAGACTCAGAAGACCGTGATTTGGAAAAATCCTTGAGGCAGGGCCAAACTGCCTGCCCGAGGGTATCTGATTTCTGATTTTGCAGAGATCCCTCGCATCCCCCCAGGGAACCAGCTCAGCATCTGCAGCTCTGCCTCCTTCCTGGATCCCTCACACCCAGGCTTCAGTGTGGGCCTCAGAGGAGGAACAGAAGCAGCTCTGGCTCCTCCCACTGTGGGCACACACACACACACACACACACACACACACACACACACGCACGCACACACGCATGCACGCACACACGCACTCACATGTGCAAGCACACACAGTCACTCTGCTGCTTTTATTTTAATCAGCTCCATGTGAATATCCCGCCAGCACACAGCAGGAGCCCAGCTGATAGGAACATCAGCCTGTCTCTTCCCCGCCCCCATGTTCTCTCTCAGGGCCGTGAGCGGGGGCTGGAGTTTCTCCAGTAAATCAGGAGACTTGGGGGGAGCTTCAGGAGGTTTTGGACAACTGGTGACTGCAGAGAGCTCGTACCCTTACACACACGCGCGCGCGCACACACACACACACACACACACACACACACACGTGCCTGGTTCTCTCTCAGAGCACCCTGTGCACCCCACATGCCACGTTCCCCACCACAGCATCCGAGGCTGCTCTGCAGACCTCCCGCTTTGTTTCCTCTCCTGCCGTCCCTCTGAGAGGGCACCGTTTTGATGAATGTGAACGCTCTGTCTGGACCTCCTCCCCACCACTTTAAATGGCAATTCCTCTTTTCGGCAGCGGCGCTGGTCCATTGACAGAAAGCAGGGGAGGGGATCCATATGGAGAGCAGAGGCAGAAGGTTCCAGGGTCTTGGGACGGTTGGAATTTGGTATCTTTTACTTCCTAGCATTTCCCTGCTCAGCTCCCCAGACTCTGAGCTTCAGAGCGGTACAGGCTTCTAGAACCCGTAGCTCAAATCACCTCTAAAACAAGGTGATCGTGAGCGGGTAGAGGATAGCCACCCTGTCACCTCTCTACTAATCCTGTTTGGCGTCCCCTGCCTTCCTGGGCTTGGCTCTCCCTCCAAAGCGCTCTGCTCTGGGAGGAGCCCCTCATTCAAGGACCCAGGCTCCACGGGACAAGGGCATGCACGAGCTTGGGGTAGGAAGGATGCTGAGTCCCTGCCAGCTCGCCCTCCTCTCCTTCCCCACCCCTCTCCTTGCTCTCCAGATCTGCTGTAACTGACATTTTCCATCTGACAGGTTCTGTTTTCCCTGCCTCCGGTTGCCAGGGCAACAAGCAGAGAGGACCGCAGCCAGGAAGCTGGTTAGCTGTCTTTTTAAGGCTCCCTGGACATAAACAGCATTTTCCATACTGGGAGCCCAGCAGAGAGGCTTAAACAAAAATACCAAAGAGGAGGCCTAAGTGAAAGAAAGTCAGGGGAAGGGACCCCCCCACACACCAGTTAATGGGCAGTGAAAAAAGAAAGAGAAACCCCAGAAAGCCTCAGTGCTGTGTACAGATCCAGCGGCCTCCCTGGAGGCCCCCACCCCTCTGGCCTGCCCATGTCTTCCACAAGACCACAGAATTCTGTGGCCAAGTCTCAGCCTGATAACTTGGGGCACTGGTCCCAGGGAGGTGCAGGGGGCCTACAGGAATGAACTCCCCCTTGCGTGGGAAAGATGCTCTCTCAGAGGTGAGGGGACTAGACTGCTATTAGAGGCCGTGAGGGCCCTTCTTGGGGAAAGTTTGCAGAGGTTCTTGTCTCTTGGGGGACACTTGCTCCCCAGACTAATGGGAGCGGAGTTACTGGGACTGGAGAGAAAACAGCTGGTGCACACAGCAGAGCTGCGGGGTGACCTCTTCTCCTAGCAAACCTAGTGGGGTTGGGAGGACTGAGCTACCAGCCGCTCATCTGGGGACCGATTTGAAGCTGTGGGTTCCCAACACTGACTGTGTAATCATGCACATGTGACTCTGCACATTCATACGTGTGTGCAAAGATGTACGGGTGCACTCAGGTGGGTATCGGTGGGCCTGGCCTTGACAGCAGTGAGAAGCAGGCCATTGTTATTTGGAAGCCCCTACAAACAACACCCCTGTATTTCCCTCCACCTGCAGTTCCCATCTGCCCTTTTGTCACCCCAGCCAACCAGAGACACCTTGGTCCCCTGCTGCCCACCTGCCCATCTCTACCAGGCTTTGCCCATGTTACCCCAAAGCTTTTGTGCACCAGGCTCTTGATGCTGCAGGCCTTTCTCCCTGGGTAGGTGATGTACTGATATCCCTCCAGAACTGCATCATGATGAGTAGGTGGTTGCCATGGATACCATGCCCTTACCGATTGTCTGGATGGCATTAAACACTAGTATCATTAAACACATTTGTGCCTTGGCTTTAAGGACTCATTGTGCCCCTGAGTTTCAGGTCTATGCTTTTACACCTCCCCTGACCTTTGCCCACAGATGCTGCACTCGCCTGCCAACGCTGTGATCTCCGAGCTGAACTTCTCCCCAGTTACAAAGCCTCAGAGTGGCTGGGGCTCCTCCCTCTGCTGCAGCACATGCATTTGTCTGCACTTTCTGCACTCTGGACTTCGCCTCCTAAGGGTTTCTGACCACCCACCCTAGGTCCACCCTTTCTGACCAGCCTGGGCCATCCCTGTCCCCACAGGCATCTCTGTCCAGGGCTGCTGTCAGCAAAGTGATCCTTCCTGCCAAAGGTCCTTCCTGCCACAAAGTGATCCTTCCTGCCCTCTGTGAGCCTGGCACACAACACCTGTCACCTGGCCCTGCTTTCTAGCCCTTCCCCACCTGCTCCTTGATTTCTGATCAGGCAGCCTCCCAGGGTACTGAAGTAGGACAGCCCAGGTTTCCATTCACCCGACCTGGGCCTTCCAGCACCCAGCGCAGGCCCTCCCACTGACAATGGTGTAAACTGGATTGGTGGTGGCCTTCTGTGACCCGCCATCAACTCCTGTCTCCTCTGGGGATGCAGGCTACACCTGGTCAAGCTGAGCCACTTGGCAGCTGCTCTTGCAATGCCCAATGCTGGTGAGGGCAGAGTGAGTTTGGAATTGGTGGCTTGGGAGCACCAGGAACACTCTCAGAGGCCACAGCTGTCATTCTCAGGTAGCTGGTCCCAGAGCAAAGGTGGCTGTGGGGTCTTGGACCAGCATTTTCCTGGCTCAGGTCTCCAGAGATGTCTGTGATGCACCACTACAGCACAAGGCTTGCTCCCTAGAGTGTGTGCTGGGGTTTGGGTTTCTTGTCCCAGCACCCCAAGAGGACCAAGCAGCCAGAGGGAAAGAAGCAGATCAGAAGGGACAACAGCAAAGACTTTGAAGAGCTTCCTCTCTGCAGGAACCTGACTCTCAAAAACCTAGAGCTCTTCCCCAAAGCAAAGGAAGCTGATGTGTCATGAATACCAAGTTCATCTCCAGAAGCGGGGCCCTTTCCAGAGTCCAGGTGGCCAAATCCCAGGGGATGAGAATTATCATGCATCTCATTTGCATCACAGGTTTTAATTTCCCAGCGTGCTTTCCCGCCTTTTATTTCATTTCATCCTCAGTACTGTCCTGTGAGATCTGCAGGGAAGACACACCTTTCCCTTTCCTTTACGTCCCCAATGCTTAGCCATGTCCCTAAACACATGATTAAATGACTATAGAAGGAAACTAAGGCCCAGAAACATTATAACAATCGTCCTAAGGGCCAGGGGCAGAAGATTGTCATGTCGAAGTAAGAACTCTGCTTGGACAATACTGTCTTCTGGAAACCATGCTTAATAATGCTGATGGCAAGGATGGTGCTGGTGGAGATGATGCCTGCACTGGATTCGCATTTTATGAATTTACAATAGATATAAAGTCTCGAAATGGGGATCAAGTGTCAACCTGAAGAGGACCTTGGATGCCAAGGGCATGCATTTCAAGTTTTCCCAGGACCACAGATTACTGGTACATTTCCAGCAGAGCATGTGTGGTTGTCCAAATAGTGGCCCCCCTCAAAAAAACACATCTTCATCTTCTTCCAGAACCTATGACTGTGATTTTACTTGGATAAGAGACCTTTGCAGATATTGCAGATCTTGAGGTGCTTGTGGATTATCCTAGTGGGTTCCAAATCCAATCACAGGTGTCCTTGTAAGAAAGAAGCAGAAAGATTATACAGACAGAAGTGGGGGAGGCCGTGTGGCCACAGAGACAGAGAGAAGAGCTATGTAGCCAAGAAACACAGCAGCCACCGGAGACAGAAAGAAGCAAGGAAGGAGTCTCTCTCCTATAGCAAAACAGGGGACAGCCTTGCCAGGTCTCAGACTTTGCAAGATAATAAACTTCCATGGTCTTAAAGTTGCCAAAATGATGCTAGCTTGTTATACCAGCAACAGAACACTAATACAGTGAAAATTATGAGCTGTTGCAGGGTGGACTTTAATTCACATATCACACACACACACACACACACACACACACACACACACGGACATCCCCACACATACTTGCATGGGGGAGGAGCCGGTCTCTGGGCCTTGCCCAAGGTCACATGGTAGGTAAACATAAAGGCCGGACCACAGCCCAGTGTCCTTAATCCAACCCAGCTGGAGAGGTCTGGGTGGACTAGGTGGGCCCCAGGCAACTGCGTCTCCACCCGCTACACCCATTTATTCTCTGCATGAATTCTGTTTCCCAGGATTTGTAGGTATTTTCATCTGATTCCATCTCTTCAGTCAAACAAAGACTCAAAAGAAACCTCTGCCTTCATTAAAAAAGAATCTACTTTTAAGAAATAGTTGGCGAGGGCAGAGGCAGCCCCTGTGGGCTAGGAACAGGCTACTCTTCTGCCTGTACTATTGTGCCTGCCTCCTTCACAGCTCTGCTGCAGCCATGACTGAGAGTGGGAGAGTCCAGGAGGCTTTGAGAGCTCCCTTCTGTTCTCAGGATTATACACCTTCGGAGGTCAAATCTAAATCTCTCTGGTCCTCGGTTTATGTACCTACGAAATGGAATCACTGTATTGGTTTCTCCCCAGGGCTGTCATAAGGAAGACATGTAATGAGCTAATGTATGCAGTCCACTCGGCAAGATGTCTGGGACAGGTGGCGCTCTCCGTGAGGACGACGGTAGTGCTGCTAGTGACTAGGGGAAGTCGTCATGACGATGGTGGTGGTGACGCTGACGGTGGTGGCGGTGGTGGTGACCGTGCAGAAACTCATGATCACGGTAGGAGGCTGCTAGGGGCCTGGGGCTTCGGTAACGAGGAGTCCAATTCTTTGACCCTCCCAAGTGGAGCTGGCTTGCTGTGATCACCTAGTGATGGCACACCCAATGGCCAGGACTCCAGGACTACGCCAGCTGTCCCCCAGAGCTCAGTCCTCTGCTGTCCAGAGAACACCATAGGCACCCCCAGCCCTGGGCACTGCCTGTGACACCACCAGGCTTCCTTTCCCTTTCCTTTTCTGGAGCAAAGAGCCAGCTCCACCCCTGTGGGTTACATCCAAATTAATTGCCATTGTTATGGTAATTGTGCAAGTATCCCCTTGGATTCTCTGTCAGGCAGCAGATCCCTGGGTGTTGCTAAAAATACAATCACATGACTCACACAGCCTCTGCCTTCTGCAAGGAAAGCACACCACACGGCCTTTCTGCTCCTGGGAGCCAGGCAGGGGTGACAACCTGTCCCAGAGCCTCGAATGAGCTTGTGCCCAGCTAGCTACAAGGCGTAAGAAAAGAACCTGGCCCCCACCTCCAACTGCTGGCTGCTCACGGAAACCTTTCACATCACTCTTCAAGGGCTTCTCTGCTTTGCTTTAGGGGTCATTACTATGTGCAAGGTCAAGATCTCAGGTTGTTTGTTTTTGTGGTACTGGGGATTGAACCCAGGGCGTTTTGACTGGAACAGGCTCTATCACTGTTTTTGTTGATTAACACAGATCCACATTATTACCGTGTTCACACTCCTTTGTTGAGAAATGGTCTGGCACGGCAGGAGCTTACTCTGTTCTCCAGATGTTGGTCCCACTCCCACCCTGCCTTCATCCCAATATGGCTTCCAGGCCTTTCCCTCCTGGGTGACTCAGCCCTGAGTCCAGTCCAGTGGCTAAGAAGCCAATAGTGTGAGTCCTTCTCCCACTGAGCAGCTGGAGAGGGAAAGTCTTCCAACAAATGTTCTTGACAGGAAGGCCTGATGATGAAGCAGGACTTTTTTCTGATTGTGTGTGTGTGTATGTGTATGTGTGTGTGTGTGTGTTTTCCTAGGAATTGAACCCGCTCTCTCTTCCTCCTCCTGGGTGCTGAGCTAACAGGAATGGGCATTCGGGAAGGCAAAAGGACTAGAGAGGGTTTGTGCTCAGAAACGGGATGCAGAGGTGTCCTCAACTCCCCAGGTAAATCCGTCTTGCACTGGCTTCACATGGGTGAAGATGGCCAACAGTAGCCACGGCGCCTTTCTCCTGAGGCACCCCCTGCCCAAATGCTCAGCCCCATGCAGATCCTACCACCCAGCTGCACTCAGTGTGCAGCAAGGACTAGAGAGGGGCCCACAGCTGGGAGTGCTGCACAGAATGCACGGAGAATGGTGTTGCCAGCCCTAGGGGGATCTCTGGGTACCTTCCTTCCATTCCATAAAAGTGTGCCCAGGACCTTTTGCATTTTTAGGATGCAATGTTCAAGGTCACATTGGAGAATCTGCCCCAGGTTCCTGGGAAAGGACATGAGACCGAGCACCACGGTAACCCCACTCCTAACCTGATCAACAGCAGGAAGAACTGGGGAGTGATATCCATTGAAGAAGGAAGTCACATGTCCTCAGAAACTATGACTGCAAAGCATGACAGGTCCTCAGGGTGAGCCTGCAAAAACAGAGTGACCTGGCCATTGACAAGGAGGCCTGGGGAGCAGACCCCAAGGCCCACTGTCTGGTTTCTCTGCAGAGCAGTTTCATCAGGTCCAGTTGGAAGTGGTGTGTCCCCGGAGTACTGGCAACTTGGAAGTCATAGACTCCTGGTTGGTGATCAGGGCTCCGTCACCAGGGACTGGAGTCGGCACCAACATAAGACAGGCATCAAGCTCCCCACACACATGGGGCCGGGCTTTGGGCAGGGGGCATCTATGTCCCAGAGAGCCCAAAGTCCACAGATGCTTCCTGAACTTTCTTTCCCCAACTGACAAATAACCTCAGAGACCAAGAGATGAAGGCGTAGCAGCTTCCACCTCTCTCTCCCCCACCCCTCTCCCTCCTTGGCAGTCTGCCACACTGTGAGGGTCTGACATGCTGCATGGAGAAGACCTGGGAAGGAGCAGCGGCCTCCAGCCTCCAGCCAGCACCCAGCTATTGGCCGTATGAATGAGCCATCAAGAAGTAGCTCTTCAAACCCCAGCAAAGCCTCTCGATGACCCGACCAAAGCTTTGAGGGACAGCCCAACCTATACTCTCTAGCCAGGTGGCCTCTAGATTCTGAAGCCTCCTGAGTTGCAAAAGGGTGTGGCTACCATTGTTTGGGTCCTCTAGATCTGGGGAAAATTTGTCACACTGCAGTAGATAGCAACACTAGGAGGACTGGTCCAGGCGCCACACTTGAGTCTGACCCTGGAAGCAGGTGGTTCACCTGGCTGACTGTCCTCCAGCACCTGCTGTGACCCCCCCACCTGTCCTAGTTCTTTTTATCCTGCCCTTCACCTCGCCAACTGTGATTTCTTCTGTTTGAGCCATTCAGGATGCTTTCAAAGGGCTGTTTGTCATTTTTAATTTTTAAACCACAAATGCCATTATCACTTTTTAATTATACAGGCTACGGAAGTGCTATAAGCAGTGAGGGGAGGCCAGAAGCACAGATTAGCCAAAGGGAAAAACAGTCCAAAAAAACACTGTTTGCTTCTGAACATGTAAAATGGGAGTGGAGGGGACACACTCACACCTGCGGGGGCTCCTTCCACCTCATCCGACATCCGAGTTAAACCCCTTCTGCCCTGAGCACAGCTCTGGTGGGGAGGGAGCTGCTGGGGGGGGGTGTTGCAAACCAGAGCGTGGGTGTGGCCTGGGCCGGCCCTCTCTGTCCTCTAGTTTAGCGTCCAGAAAGTGCTGGATACAGCCAGGAAGGGGACCCTCTGCAGAAGAGGGACGCCTGGTCCTCAGGGCTCTTGGTCCTGGAAGTCAGGCCAACTGCTTCCTGCTCCCTACAAATACAGGGACAGGCTGAAAGGTGGGCTTCCCAGGAGTCACACTGGGCGGTGGAACAACCAGGTAGAGGTCTGGTGAGCGCAGTCTGTACCCCCAGTGCTGCCGCACGCTTCTCGCCTTTTATGAGTGCTTGGCACAGCCACACTCACCCTCCTCTAGGCAGCTAAGGTAGCTAATTATCCTGCAGCAAAGCCCCAGTGCGTTCGGGTAGGAGAGGGAAGAGGAAGGCCTGTAATTAAACCTCTGAGTCAGAGAAGGCTGCATCTTGGCAGAAGGTCAATTTTAAAAGGGCTACTCCTCTTGGAGCTTGGAAGTTAAGTGCGGCCTCCCCCTCACCTCAATACTCGGGGTTGAACCCAGGGCCTTCAAGCTGAGGTACATCCCCAGCCCTTCTGTTATTTTTTTGTATTGGGACAAGGTCTGGCTCAATTGCCCAGGCCAGGCTGGAACTTGTGATCTTCCTGCCTCAGCCTCGCACAGAGTAAATGCACCCTTCTAATTACAGTGTCAGACTGTTATAATTATATTTTTCTCTTATTGCCGCCAAAACAGATTCATCTTCTTACACCTCTGGGATGGACTGTGCAAAGAATAACACCCAATCAGTCCATGTCTGCCTGTACCCACGGCCTTAGTAGCCGCTTCCTTGACTGGTGCTGAGCCTGCTCTGCCTTTGCTTTTGGCCAGTTGAAGAGGAAGCAGAAACAAAAGAAGCCATGCTGTGAGTTTCCATTGTTGGGATTTAAAAAAACAAAATGGAGAGGTAACTTTTGGTGGTGCAAATCGGGATGGTGTCTACCTTGTGTGCACCAATGATGGTGGGAAACTGAGGCCCCTCCGGGTGGGGGTGACACTGGCACATTCAGCAGTGAGAATCCTGTGTGTGTAAAGTGTGACTTTCTGAATGTATGTTCAACTTTAACAAATAATTTTTGTGAAGAATGGAAGCGAAGGTACAATGTTCATAAGACAAATCCTGGAGTCAGAGCAAACATTCAGTGCCAAATACAGAGCGGGCAGTGAATAGGGTTTTTAAAGCACAGAGAATCCTGAGACGAAAGAGTCCAGGTGCCTGGATTTCACAGCTCTTCTCTAAGGAATGACTCTTTCTCTGTACACCATCTTGACTTAAATCTAATTTTTTCTAATTATAAAAATTAATTACATAACTATAATTTTTTTAAAAAGGTAAAGAATAAAAATTTTTAACCATGCATAAGCCCCACAACTCAGAGCTATGTAATGTTAAACATGCAGTTGGGCCTCCATAGCATAAGATCTGCATCCTCAGAATCGACCAGCCTTAGATATAAAATATTTGAGAAAAAAAATGTGTCTCTACTAAACACTGCTATCTTTTTCTTATTATTCCCTAAGCAGAACATATGACACAAATTTCCATAGCATTTTCAGTTATACTATACTATTGTAAGTAATCTGAGGATGGTTTAAACTGTAGAGGAGGATGCATATAGGTTATATGTGAATATTGTGCCATTTGACGTAATGGTCTTGAACAGCTACAGATTTTTATATCTGTGGGGGTTCAACTGTATTTTCAACTTAAGATAACTGTATTTTCTATTTCTTACAGGCTTTTTGTGTAATTTGTTCGCTGCTGTTTCATAAAAGCATTAGTTATTAGCTTCAAGAAATTAAGAATATGTGTTATAATATCTAGGAGACTAATCACTCAAAGTATGATTAAAGGATAATGGTAGAGGAGGTGAGATCATTGACTTTACTAGATTCATCCTAAAGGCAAGAAAGGGAACAAATATAAAACTGTAATAAGATGACAGATTTAAATCCAAACAAATCAGTTATTAGATCAAATGTAAATGGACTAAATACTTCCATTAAAAGACAAAGATTGTCAGACTTGATTTTTTAAAAAATAATCAAAATATGTTCCTTATAACATTACAGAAATACAGAAAGTAAGTGGATTGGAAAAAGCACAGGTTTATTCCCACATGTGTGAGGAGCACAAGGCAGGCCGGTTGATATCCAGAGCATGATTCAGCCTTGCTTCATCACAGTCTTGGTGACGTCTGGCATAGCCAACTCAGGAGGGGGCCAGCACCATGCTACTCAAAGCTCAGTGTAAAGCACATCACAGGGCCTGATGCCTCCCAGGGAGGCCCTCAGGACCAGTGTCCGTCAGGTGGTGAACCCACTGGTGCAGGGGCAGCATCCCAAGACCAAGGTCACGACTTCATCCGCATCTCTGCTTTTTGTTCACAGCCACACACCACCTCAGCCAATCCCCAGCAGACATCCCTCGACTCTGCCCCTGTTGTCCTGTCCAGAGGTCATGGATCTTTCTTGGTTGATTTTATCAAGGTTATCAACCATGTTTTAAATGTGGGTAGGACAATGGTGGCTTCAACTTAGGACATGTTGGTCTAATGCACCTGTGGACGGTTCCATGTGCTTGAGAACTTGAGAGACAACAGGCACGTGTATGTGCCAGGAGTTCTGAGTGGGGCCCTCCTTCTGAGACACAGGTGTAGGGATTGTCCTGATCCCATGCCTTGTGATATACTTTCTTGATTACCTTTCTCTTGTTGCTGAGACAAAATATATGACACCTAGAATTAAGGAAGGAAAGGTTTAATTTAGCTCACAGTTTGTAGAGTATTGAGTGCGAGTTTTCAGTCCATACTTGGCTGGCTCCAAGGCAGAGTGGCACATGGCAGAGGGCAACAGTTTATGAAAGCAAAAAACAGCAAAAGCAGCAAGATCAAAACGGGAAGGGCAGCACAGAGAGCAAGCCTCTTTCCCTCCCTTATACGTATGCAGGCTACCCGCCTTTGGGTGTAGCACATGCACCCAGAATTCCAGCACTGAACCATGGATCAATCAAAAACTCTAGAAGCCCACCCCATGACTGCATGAGGCTTTGGGGAGACATCTAGACACAAACCATAACATATACCAAAGGTGCAAAGCAGCCCTTTTGTTCTGCATCTCTGTGGTCATGAATGTGATGGATCACCATGTAGGAGACTTGTGTCTGCCTTGAGTGTCTGGGAGCATAGCTGAAAGATTCAAAGGTCTAGAAGAGATGTTGCAGTGAGAGTTGGCAGGCATGGGTCCCCACCCCCGTGCTCACTCAAGAAATGGTGTGGCCTGTGCACCATGGAGCTGTTGGAAGAAAGGAGGAGGCCAAGCCAATTCCCCAAAGCTCACATCCTGCTGCCTCTGCCTCTCTCCCCTCCCAGAGGCAGACTGGCCACAGAGGCCGGGAGGGCCCTTAGCACACACCCACCACCATGGAAACAGCTGTGCCTTGCCCTCATCTGCACTCACATACACATTCACACACATGCTATCATGTGGTGACACACACGTGCATATATTCACACACACGTGCATTCACTCATAAACACATACCCCACACTCTCACATGCTGACACGGGTCTGCATGCCTGCCTTCACACGTGTGTGTGCACACTCTCCTAATGCAGTGCACCTGCACACAAACATTCACACACACAAACACACTTCCTACACCCCCACACACTCCTGTATTCACACACAAACACAGGCTCTGTCTAACACACTGTCCCACACTGACATACACACTCACACAGTAGAGCCTCTTGCCCAGTAGATTCTGGTGCTTTTCCTGCTCTAAGATCAGCTAGGAGACGCAGGGGCTTTATCCTTCCCCAGCCCTCCCCCTGGATTCCAGGCGCCCAGAGAAGGAGGCTGAGGCATGCAGTCCCACAAGGAGAGGCAGCAGCATGCCCACTCTGCCTACCCTCCACGGCCAGGAGACTGCTGTTCCAGGCTAGGGGAAGGTATCGCTGTCCCTGACACTTGCCAGTACTGACCTGCTCACCAGTCCCTATCCCTCTTTAGTTCCCAAGGTTAAGGGAAGGTCCCCTCCCGTCTCTGCCTCCCAACAAGGTGAAGACAACGCCTGTGCTGAAGAGTGTTTGGGCCGACCCTGCCCGGCAGCTGACCGCACCTCTGGCCTGTTTGTGCTCCTAGTCACATCTTCAGTGCCAGCCTCAGTAGCCATCTGGGAAGTGCGTTGTGAATAGCATAGCCTTCCAAGGCCATTTTTGAGAACCCCATGGCAGTAACTACAAAAGTGCTGGGTGAATCATTCATGCATGCCCTGCGTGGATAATGCATTTATTAAAACCCACACTTTGTCAACACGAGGGGACAGTGAGCACCCACTCAGGAGCTCTTCCAGGGCAGTGGCATGCAAATGTGCGTAAGGCCCTGGGAGGCAGGCAGAGAGCAGCCAGAGGCCCAGGCTGGGCAGTGCACAGAAGAAGCCAGATGCCGGGCAGCATCACCATTCCTGCTGGCCCTACTCAGGGCCCCGCAGCACCAGGCAGAGCCAGAGCCTTCCTCTCCCTCCAGTGGTTTCCAGGAAAGGCTCTGTTGCCATGGGAACATTCAACCAATTATTCTACTTTGTAGAAAATCACTTACCAGCCAACTTGGCTGGAATGCGTCTCTTCTCAAGAGCAAATGCTACCTTGTGGTGTTTGGCCTCACCATAGCCACACCTGTGAGTGAAGAAGCAGGAAGAAAGTGTGGGTCACAGGCTCTCTAAGGCCAGAGCGTGTGAACCTTACAGGAGAGGGGTGAGCCCTTTAGCAAACTGCAAATGGGCTTGCTGGGCTTTGCAAGTCTGTGGACGAGCAAGCACCTCCTGAAGATGGAGTGGGTCAGAACCAAGGTCATCTGGTTCCACGGGACCAGCGTCACTGAGAGCCAGGCTCTACTGGACACTGGGAATCCAGACACACTTCTAGTACCTTTCATGGGAACTTGGGAACTAAAGAGGGATAGGGACTGGTGAGCAGAGCAGCATGTGCAAGCGACAAGGACAATGATACCATGTGTTCAAATTACTTAGAAGTAGTCCAAAGGAGGAAAGAGAACGCAGGAAGATAACCAGAGGCTGGGTTTTAATGTATGAATAAGAGCTTGCCAAGTAGACAAGGGCAGAGGGTGGGTGCTCTGGGCTGAGGAAACATGAGTAAGAAGTGGAGACATGGAACAATAAAGCACATCGTGAGGACAACAGGTTGCCAGTGCTGTCAACAGCCAGGGGCGGGATCGTAGGGTTGGAAGTCAAGTACACCCTTCACAGTCTGGCTTTGGGCCTGTGTGCAGTGGGAAGAACCAGACTGGCAGGTGGCCAGGCCAGGCAGGATGGAGATCAGGAAGGAGGCCAGAGATCAGCCAGGAGGCTGCGGTCCCGCCCAGGCAGGAAGTGAGGAAGCTGAACCAGAGCTGGCATTAGGCAGAAGCAATAGAGTCAGCAGGCAAGGACTGCTATAGGCCCGACCAAGAATGGGGTGAAACTCCTCCAACCTCCATCTAAGGAGATGGGGTTTGGAGTCCACTTTAACCAAGACAAGGAATGAAAGAGGAGGGTAGAACAAGGTTGGGTTGGCTTATGCTGAGGACACAGGGCACATTTAGTATCCAGGAGGCAAGCTATGGTCGGGCACTCGAGAGCAGACTGCTGGAGTTCAAATTCTTCCATAGATGATTCTTAGCTATGTGGCCTTAGCCGAGTGATTGAACCCCTTTGAGCCTCAGTTTCCTCTATTTTGTGGTACTGGGAATTAAACTCAGCATCTTCATACTGAGTTACACCTCCAGTCTTTTTGTATTTTTTGTTTTGAAAGAGGATCTCACTAAATTGCCCTAGCTAGGCTGGAACTTGCGATCCTCCTGCCTCAGCCTCCCAGAGTGCTGGGATTAGAGTTGTGTACCACCATTCCTGGCATCAGTTTCCTCTTTTGTAAAATAAAATCCACATCACTAGGTTTATATTAGGTAGCTTTGCCGTCACTAGAACAAAATATTTGACACCCACAACTTGAAGGAGGAGAGGTTTAATTTGCCTTATTGTTTCAGAGGGGTCCATTCCTGGTTTACTGACTGCAAGGCAGAGACATCATGGCAGAAGGACATGGTAAAGCAAATCACGTCCTGGTAGCCAAGAGACACAACACAGGGGAAAGCACCAGAAATGAAAGGGCCAGGGACCAAAGAGAGTCCCCACAGGTACAGCTCCATGACCCACACGGATAGTCTCACAGGTGTGCTTTACTAACCCCCTAGGAAGTTCTCAAGCCAGTCAAGTTCACAGATAAAAGTGCTGATGTGAGTGCTTAAGACCCAGAGTCCAGACCTAGGTCCTCCTGTAGCCACTATTGAATACGGGCCCTGTTAGACTCAGAAAAATGTGTTGTGTTAGGGCACCCTGTGCCGGAGTGACTCCACTCCATACTCATGTTTCCTCAGCTCAGAACACCCACCCTCTCCCCTGTCTACTTGGCAGGCTCTTATTCATACAGGCACCCTCCAGGGTGAAGACCACCTTGCCATGCTGTCTTCCATTGGCACAGCCCACCCAGCTGCACCATGCAGAGCATAGTCAAGGGGTACTTTTGCAACAAGAAATCAGAGTCACAAATACAACTGTGTGGAACACAGCAAGTTCATTGGAAAACAGCAGTGTCTCTGGGGCCTCAGGGTCCTCCCCACACATAACCCTCCCTAAACATCAGGGGAGGAAGGTCTGGTGCCCATCTGAGCCCCACCTTGGGAGGGGCACCTTGACCTCACACAGCTTTAGAAACTGATGGTGGCTTGGTCCTCTGGATGTCCTGTCTCCCAACCTGCCCCTCATGTTGTGGGTTGAGAGACCACATCTTTTCTACTTACATCTGGAGCATTTGCCTTGACGAAGATCTCTGTGCTTTTGCTCTGCACTGAGAGATCCAAAGGACTAGGCTGGAACAACAAACAGTAGAAAATTCACCTCCTGCAGGAGATGCTGACTCTGACAGCCAGACAGTCTTGGAAGTTGGATGGAGTGCCCCGGACAGACACGCAGACAGTGCTCTGCTGCCAGGTTGTCTGGCCTTCTGCCTCACCTGTCACCTAGACCATTACCTGGGGGCTTCCCTGCAGAACACCTGCCTCCGCCTTGACACATCCTTCAGTCTTAGCAGCCACAGCTCAGTGAGGACCCTGTCCAGAGAGGACCTTGGAGCAGAGGAAGAGATCAGAGCCCCCCACTTCCAGGAAGAAAAATAAAATAAATTAAATTAAATAATGCAAATAAGACACCAATCACTCACAAGGCACTGGTGGGGTTGCTCACAGAGGCAGAATCCAGACAGGGGCCCGGGGTCTATTGCAATTTACCCTCTCTAGAAGAAAGAAAAAACCCTTTCTTTTTTTTTTTTTTTGAAAAAACCCTTTCTGTGGAAAAGCAAGACTCATTTCTGTTTGTTTGTTTGTTTGTTTGTTTAACTGAAGACAAAGCTCTCAGCTCTGCAGTACCATTTCAACATCCTGGTGACTTAATCAAAAGGTAGGGGGTGTGCTTGTCCACTGTGAAGTGTGTGGCTTGATATTCCGGTATCATTTCAGTTCTAGCCAGAATGAATCTCTTCCTCTCTAAAACAATGAAAGGGTGGGTAATTAGTGTGTAATTGTTAATGGGTAATTTCATAGGGGGTGAACGGAGTTCATAACATTATTCTGAATATATTTGCATTTAACTGAACTCCCTTTTCCTTGCTCTCTTCTGTGATTTTTTTGTTGTTGTTGTATCTGTAATTACTTTAATTGAGATCTTCTCCTGATGGAAACAAAGAGCAGCATCTGTGGGAGACTTAGTTTCTGGGGCCTCTGGCTGCTGGTGGCCCATTTTCTGAGCCCCCAGGGACCTACAGCCTCAGGGGCCTTCTGCCCTCCACCCACCTCTCTAAATTGGCTCTGTTGACAACAAGCCTGCTGGTATGCATGGGGATGAATGCATGTGCGGTGCGCGTGCGCACGCGTGTGTGTGTGTGTGTGTGTGTGTGTGTGTGTGTGTGTGTGTGAACATGGATGTGTTTGTCCATCTCCCCTCATTGACCCTCCTGCCCCATACTGGAGTACAGGATGGCAAAGGTAGAGCCAACAGGCCTGGACCACAATTCCAGTCCTTAGCTGAGAATCAGGGAGTGGCCCTTGGCAAGTTTCCTTCTTGTTCCTCAGCTTCCCCAGCTGTACAGTGGCAAGCCTGCTCTTGGCTTCTTGAGGCCTTTCATCCTAGCCAAGCACCGAAACCCTGACCTCTTCTCAGGGGCTCCATCAGGATTGTGAGCAAGTGTCTCATCTGTCGCTAGAAGGAATACATACCTACCACCCTGCACCCCCATCCTTGAAAAGTCTCATTCTAGAAGCTTCCACTGTGTGTGGAACTGTGTCACAAAAATATAAAGAGGAGGATGCAGCCTCAGGGCACAAAGGAACAGAGGACTGGTGGGGGTGGGAGGGGGCCATCCCCACAGTGCCCTCTCAGGGATGCCCGATCCTCACCTGCCCTGTCCTCACCCAATTTCCTTGTTGTTGAATCTGCTTTTCTCTGGGGTTCTGCACCCTCAACCTGCTCTGGGGACTCCAGTTCTTGGAGGCACTTTCCCTCTACAATTTCTGAGATTTTCTAGATGCTGCTGACCAACACAGAGGCAAGACTTTTGACTAAGTTCTGTGAGCCACAGCTAAGGGTGGTTACCTAAAACGTGAGAGGAAGCCAGGAAGCCCAACAAGGGACATGAGGCCTCTCAGAATGGCCGCTCAGAGCTGAGTCTCCAGAGCCTGGCAAGCAAGGAGCCAGCAGCAGGACAGATATTGGGGTCCTAGCTGCACCTGACACGAGGAGTTGGGTGAGATGCACCTACTAACTGAAAGCTCATTGCCTGCCTGGCCACGTAGCCCAGCCTGCTCTCCACAGTCCTAGAACTGTGGCTCAGCGAGGCCGGCCCTGTGAAGGAACAGAGAACCCCAAGGTCTAGACCACACTGTGGCCTCTGCATGGCAGATGGGGCCTCAGGACAGCAGGGACACAGGCAAGCAATGACCTGGCTGGCCACTGGGCAGCTAGGCCACTGGGCTGCTGGAGCACCATCCTCCAGAGCCAACTGCCTTAGCCTCCCCCAGCCACAGAACTCCTCCCAGGGGTGCTGAGTGGCTGGAGGCGGAAACTCCACCCTGATTTTTCATTGTTTTTATAGAAAAGTTAGTTTCTGCCAAAAGGGAAAGATTAAAATGGGAACAGCGCCCACCCCTTGGGGATTGTTATTCTCTTCACCAGACCTCCCTAGCCAAGCTGGGACCAGACCTTGACACTGCGCCAAAAGTCCTTCCCAGGCTTGGGCTGAGGAGGCCTCAGCTTCTTTGCTCCAGTGCTAAAGCTAGAGCCCGAGTGACAGGACCCCTGGACATTTGGGTCAGAGAAAGACAGAGCATGACCAATCCAGATGGTCTGTGAGCGGGACGGGAGCCCTGAATACACCCAGAGGCCGCCTGCCCCACAGACTCTCCATCACCCCTCAGCACACCCCGGTTGGGGTCCAGTTCTGAAAGTCTGTCAGTGAGCTTGTGCCACCTCCAGGCCCAGCTGTGGAAAATACCTCTTTCCTCAGGGATCCTCCTTCTCCTTGGAGAATCCACATTCCTTTGTGGGCATTTTACAGTCACTTTCCAACTCCCTCTGAGTCATACAGCTGGGGGAGCAGGAGCGAAAGCAGGCTGGAGGTAGCCCTTCCCCCTCCTAGGAGGCTGGGTGCTAGTGCTGGCGCCCCCACCTTCCTGGGCCCGGCACATTCCCTCCAGCTTGCCGTCCTCCTGTCCCAGGCAGGCAGCGTCTCTGGCTCCAGCTGCTACTATGGGAAGGTCAGGTGAAGGGTACACTTGGCACCCACGCCATGATCAGTTCACGTGACAGTGCCCTGTGCACTGAGAGGACAAGGGGCGGCCAGCACCTCCCAACATCTCTGGGGAAATCCAAGGAGTGAAGGCCCTGTGGCTCTGCCTAGGGGTAATGGGGAGGGCGTGTGTGCCAACCACCAACAGCAACCCAGCCTCCGGCCAGCAGGTGGCTCTCTCTCTGGGCTTATCAATCCGCCCCAGTGCCTGAGTCTCTTGTCCTGGGATGTGAGTGCAGACACCAGAAATGTCCCCATAAAGCAATCTTTATTCCAAACTCAACCCAGTTACCTTCCACCCAGAGAAGATAACCTGGCACCCAGGGGCATCTGCTTCCAGGTCTCCCGAGAGTAATAAAACCTAGAGGTGCTCAAAATCCTTACATAAAATGGCATGTGCAGTCAAGCATGGTGACACACACCTATAATCCCAGCACTCTGAGAGACTGAGGCAGGGGGCTTGCAAATTCAAACCCAGTCTGGGCAACTTAGCAAGATCCTGTCTCAAACTAAAAAGTAAAAAAGGGCTGGAGTGGTAACTCAGTGCAAAGGCCCTGGGTTCACTCCATAAAACCAACAAACAACAACAAAAAACTCCATACACTTCCTCCTGTGCACTTTAAATCATCTTCAGATGACTTATTATAATACCTAATATAATGTAAGTGCTATGTAACTAGTTATTGCATTGATTTTTTAAATTTGTATCATTTTTATTGTTGGGTTATCTTTTCTTTAATTGTTATAGGGTTTTTTCCCTCAAACATCTTCTATCCACCATTGGTCAAATCTACAGAGGCAGAATTCCAGGGCCAACTGAACTCAGATTGAAGCACTAAAGCCAGGCAGACTCTGCCTCCCAGGGAGTCCAAAATGAGATAGGAGGAAGGTGATCCCATAGTCCCCCTCTTCTCCGTCCCCACTCACCCAAATGCATCCTGTTTCTCTGCTAATGTCCTGCTTGGGTGTAGGGGAGTGATTTAGTCTCTGGGAGTTTCAATTTTCTCATTCTAGAAGCCAGGGTGTGGCTAGCTGATTCCAGAGTGCTGTGTGGTCTTGTCAACAGAAATTGACTGGCTCAGGCTGCTGATGCAGTCTGGGGGTGATGGTTAATCTCAGGTGTCAACTTGCCTGGTTTCATGAATGCCATATGTTTCTTCTGGGTATTTCCAGAAGAGACTGGCATCTAAATCAGTAGACTGAGTATGACAGTTAGAGCAGGGTGTCAATTTGATTGGCTTTGGGTGCCACCCAGGGAGTTAAAGGAGCATACTGGGTTGGTTGTGGAAGTGTGACCTTGGGCACTATATCTAGTCCCTCACCCTTCTTCCCTGGTACTCTTCCTCTGTTCTGCTTCCTGGTTGCCAAGAACTAAATATCCTTGCTCCACCATGCCTTTGCATTGTGATGCTCTTGCCTTGGAGCCAGCTGACCATGGACTGATTCCCCTGAGATGGTAAGCCAAATTAAACCTCTCCTCCTGTAAGTCATGGGGGTCTAGTATCTCCCTGCAACGTAAAAGCTGACCAATCCGCTGAGTAAAGAGCTGGACAGCCATCAGTGGGTCCAGTGAAGCAGATAGAACAGAGGGGTGGCAGGAGGGCAAGTTTGTTCTCTCCACTTCAGCTGAGCTGGCTGTCTTCTGCTGCTCTTGACACTGGAAGACACGAAAACTCCTGGAGCTCTCAAACTCCTGCACTCACACCAGCACTCTGGCCCCTGCCTGCCTTGTCCCCAGGCCCTCTCCCTGGAACTCACCTCCTGGGTTCCCAGGCTTTCAAGCCTTTGGACATATACCAAGTCACGTCATTGGCTCTCTAGGGCCTTCACCGCATCTGACACTTCCTGGTCTAACATTTACTTTGGATATAGAGAGAGTAGAGGGCAGAGACTAAATCAAATCAATGTGAGCTAGCCAGAAAAGTCAGGGAACTTGAGATGAGGCTCCCTGAGAAAGCATTTAGGACCAAAGAAAACAAATTCAAGACAGACAAATCCTTTCTTTAAGAAGTTGGGCTGCTGCAAACTCAGAACTTACTCCAAGTGGCCCTATCTTAGCCCATGTGTGCTGCTATAATGAAATATCTGAGACTGGATGGTATAGAAAAGACATTCATTTATCTCAATATTGTAAGAGGCTGAGGCGGGAGAGTTTTTTCTTATAGTTCTGGAGGCTGGGAAGCCCAAGGTCAGAGCGCTGGCATCAGTGCTTGGAAGGGACTTCTCTCTGCTCCAAGATGGGGACTGAGGCAGAAGGGAGCATAGTTCAGCCTCAAACCATTGATGAGGGCTGCCTCAGTGACACCCAAAGGCCCCAGTTCCCAGTGTGATAGCATTGGGGGTTGCATTCCACGTGAGGTTGGGAAGGGGTTCCACCACTCAAGCCATCACAGACCCCAATGGATGAAACTGAGATGAATACTGCACTGAAGCCCCAGAAATAGATTCTCAGTCTTGTATATGAAAAAATATTTCACAGTCCTAACTGTCTCAAGGTGACATGGGCTACCATTAAAAGTACTGAGGTCCCGGTTCCTGGAGGCATTCAAACACGGCAAAAGCAGATATAGATGAAGTTACACAGAGGCCTCAAGGATAGGACCAAGACTTCCTGGGTCTCTCATGCAGCTCTTAATTTGCACCATGGTGAAGCTAACTGAGTAGGTCCCTTGCATCTGATTTTTGATAATATTCATTGCACATTTATTCAGATGGGGCCTGAGGAGGCCTGGAGGAATGCAGGAAGGTAGCTAGGCATCCTCAGCCCCTGCCCTCATCAGGAAACGGGACCTCTTGCAGGAAGCAGCCTGCCCACAGGACTGCCCTCAGTCCTGCTCTCTGGGACGTCTCGCCCATGATCCCTGCACCCCACGACAGCAGCTTGTGAAGAAACATCTTCTAACTACAAAGGAAGCCTGGAAAATTGCAGTTTCTTATTTCATTGCAGTTTAGAGTTCAATCTAATGTCCCAGTGTAGTGACCCTGACTCCAAAATTTGTAGATCTGCTACAACCCATCCCTCCCCATAAATGAAGCTGGCTGGACCAAACCAGATGGGCAATGCCCTATTTTCCCTCTGTGGGTGACCTCCAGAGCTGCCCCCTGTCACCAGAAGGTGTCTTCCCCAGTTGGACTTTCCAGCAGATCACCCAGCTTTGCTTGGAGGACACCACCCAATGGTCAAGTTTCTGAGATGACCCCAGGCACTTTAAGCCCCGAGCCCTGGAGGCTGTCCTGTTGAGGACTTAAAGAGGCAGAAAAACTGGCTCCTCCCTCTACCCTCCTGGCCAAAGATCAGAGTCACTCTGGCTCCTGCTCAGCACTGTGGCCACTGTGTAAGTTGTAGCAAGTTTACAAGGATACAATCAACTCACACCCACAGACACTCAGGTATAAATTGCGTCCAGTGGACCCAAACACAACAGACCACTGTGCATACTGACCAGGCCAGCTTGTTTGTAGACTGACTCTGCATTTCTTACACTGATGCCCATGTCCTGCCTTTAAACCTTGTGCCAGCACACTGGTTTCTTCATCAAGGAGTAAAATTCTTGACATATATTCAATTTCTATTTGGATGACCATCTTGATCTTACCTTTTTTTTTTAATTTTTTTTATTTTAAAAATTAAAGAACTAACAAAATAGCAATGAAGACAAAATAAAAAAAACATGAAAAGAACAAAAATGATACATGACCTCAAAACAAAATGATAGGAATTAACAATGGTTGCTACATTACATACTGTTATCTTCAACGAAGTTGCTTGTCCACCAGACGTAAGAATGTAGGATTGATCAAACAATCAAAGACAGTAACAAGTAATAATAAAAAAAAAACACGGAAAATGATGCAGCACTTCACCATACAAGATGACAGGAGTTCAATAATGGTTGTTCTACTGCATATTGTTTTCAGATCAATCATCTTGATCACCAGATTCGAGCATGCAAGGTTTACCTTTTGTCAAAATTGTCCTTTAACAAGGATGGATCTCTAGCTGGTGGACTTCCAAGTGCTTGGACAAGATTTGAAGACAGAGCTCTCAGGCTCTGTCTAAGCCCCTCTCCACCTTCCCCTACCCCTCTGGCATTGCCCAGTCACCCCTACCCCCAGTCAAAAGTGCCCCAGGGGTCTATCTGTAAGAACTGCCCCAGGCCACTTGCTGAGTAACCCTAGAGGAGCCCTATCACTTGCTGCTGCAGCTTGTCTTTGAAATGACTTGAACTCTTTATCCACTTACTACACGACCTGGCAATTGCACATCTGGGTTATACCCAGATTCCGCTTTCGAGTTATATCCAGGAGGAATGAAAGTATTATATTCAAACCAAAATTTGCCCACAAATGTTCACAGCAGGATTAGTCACACACTCAAGAGGTAGAAACCTATTGACACATGGATACTCAAAGCATGGTTGGCCATACGGGGGACACAAGGAAATTCAGACCCAAGCTGTAAAATGATAAGCCCTGAGAACAAGCTGCTGAGTGAAGAGAGCCAGAAACACAGGCCACATGTCACATGCTCCCATTTATAGGAAAGGTCCAGAGAAACAAAAAGCAGATTAGTAGTTTCTTGAGGTCAAGGGAGAGGGGATGGAGCAAGGGAGACAGTAAAGGGCTCAAAGTTTCTGAGGTGACGAGATTCCCTGGAGTTGATGAGTGCTAGCTGCAGATACCAGCAAATACATAAAATTCACTGAACCACATAACTGATGCCAGAACTGTATAGGGTATTAGCCTTATGTCCTAATGGGATAACACAGACCAAGTGGCTAAAACCAAGGAAATTTGTCATCAGGGTTCTGGAGTCTGGAAGACCCAGAATAAGCTGTTGGCAGGTGGCTTCCCGAGGCTGTCACGTTCCCACATGGTGGTTCCTCTGTGTATGTCTCTAGAGTCTCTTTGTGGATCCAAATTCCCTCTTTTTATAAGGATACCAGTCACATTAGAGTAAGCTCACCCTAGTAGCATCATTTGAACTTAAGTACCTCTTCCAAGATCCCATGTACCAATACATTCTGAGATAACTCTGGGGAACTGAGCTTAATCATGAAGTATACAGATTATGTCTCAACACAACTATTTTAAAAAAATAATTGCAGGATTTCTACAGCGTTTCCAAAAAGAGGATCCTGTTTCTCTGTGAGGGTGGCCATGATTCAAGCTTCCCTTTACTTCTCCAGCTCACAGTTCCATTTGCTCCCACCCTCAAGAACAGGTGGACTCCCAGACCAATCCCTCTCCAGGAGTTGCAGCCCCACAAGATACCAAGAATCCCTCTAACCATCCACAGGGAAACAAATCCATCTGCACTTACTGAGCTCCTCAAAGCACACACCACAGTCCCCATCCAGTTTCCAGGGCCCTGTCTAGGGCATCTCCAGGGGAGGACCTCAGTCAGCCCAGTTCTCCCCATACCACACACATACACACACACACACACACACACACACACACACACACACAGGCCTGAAGCCTGGCCTATGTGGGAGGACAGAAGCTAGGGTAGACCGAGGCTCTTGCTGTGACCTCAGCACCCTGAGGGTCCCAGAGGCACAACCTGAACACAGGACAGGGCTAAGGGCACACATAGCAGGCTTTTGGCAGGGCTGAGCTCCCTCTCCCAAGAAATCTCACCCATCAGGCTGCTTGTAGGAGCCTGCAGCCTCTATTCACAGGCAAGGAGGGTGATGGCCTGGGGGCCGTGGGCTGTCTCTCCTTCTGCTATGAATCACTCTCCTGTGCGCCCATCTCAGGACTGGCACTCTCTGGATATTAACTAATTAGTGTAAATACAGTAACATGGAGATTACCTATTATGAGGCTGTTGTTGATATTAGGTCATTAGAGGTGATGAAAGCCTTCCCAAGATCTCCTCTGGGACTCTGCTCCAGCTTTCCCTTGCAAGTCCAGTCTCATAGCCGGGGCAAGCAGAATGGAGTAAGAGTCTGATGAATTTGGAGTGGTATCTACCATTTTGTCCCCACAGGTTAACCTAAGGACTCTAAGGCAATGTCTGGACCAGAAGGACCTTGGAAAGAGAACTGGGGCCAGGTCAGTAGGAGGCTGGCTGCTCTCTTGGCACTGTGCTAAGGAAGTCACTTCATTCATTCATCCATCCACCAAACTCTTCCAAGATTTAAAGACAGACATACCCATAATCTTGGGGCTCAGCAAGCCTGACAGTCTTGCCTTCTAAGTGTATCTAGATCAGCCAACTCCTTGTCTTCCTCTGTGACTGGTAATCCTGATATGTCAGCTTCACTGGGTTAAGGACCATCATGGGCTTAAGGAGCATCTAGCAGATTAGGGTGGCTCATGAGAGCGTGGCCTTGGGAACTGCATATGCTTCCTCCTCCTTTCTCCCTGGCACTGCTCTCTGCGCTGCTTCCTGGCTGCCATGAACTGAGCAGCTTTGCCCACTACGCCCTTCCACCGTGACATCATGGCTTGGAGCCTGTTGGCCATAGACCGAATCCCTAAAGGGCAAGACAAATAAACCTCTCCTCCTTTAAGTTGTGGGTGGTATAGTGTTCAGCAATGGAAAAACTGACTAATAGATCACCCAACCTGTTGCTGGGTTTCAAGACAATCACATTACTATGATCTCTACCCTGCCCCCTGCACAGGCCCCATGTGTCCCCAGCCCCTGCCCGCACCATGCCCACACATGTCCAACTCCAGCACAGCAGTCTTCTGACCCCTGCAGACCCCTTTCCTGGCTTCCACTGGCCTCCCCTCTGTCCCCCACCTGCCTGGCACCTTCCCCCAACTGGGTAATGAACTTGTAGTTTTTTCTTCTGAACCCTTTTCCCAGAACATCTGCTCCACCCTCCCCTTTGCCCTTCCTGTCCGCACTGTCTACGTGGGTCGGTGAATTTTTTTCCATGAAGGGCCAGATGGTAAATATTTCCAGCTTTGCAGCCCAAACAGTCTGAGGCAAATCTTCAACTCAAAAGTGGTCGCAGCCAGTGCATAGTCAGAGGAGCAGGGCTGCGTTCCCAATTAAACTTTATTTATAATTGCAGATTATGATGGACCGTAGCTTGTTAATGGCTGATCTAAAAGCAAATTTTGCCATTCATACATCTGTCCCAGCTTTATTGGTGTTGGTAGCATTCAACGCTGGATGAGTGTGTGTATTTATCTCTCTTAGTGGCACATGTGCCCCATGAATACAAGGATTCTGTCTGTTTTGCTCATTATTGTAAACCTGAGACAATGACCACATATAATAGTCACTCAGTGTATTAAAAATAGATAAATAAATGAAAAGGTCACCAGCTCTTAAATATTTAATGAAAGCAACAGAACATCATAGCTAACACCTATCAAGTGCCTTTCTGCCAAGCCAATAAGGAAACAGAGCCATACAGACGGCAGAGGTTACACAGCCGGCTCAAGTTTGTAGGGCTGGGAGCAGCAGAACCAACAGGCCCGAGCCTGTGTCTCCACTACTGCAAAGCAGGCTGGGATCTCACACAGGGCCCCAGCATGGCTTCCTCTGTCACAGCTCCACAGCCCCTGACCCCATCCCTTTGGCCAGAATCTCCAGCCTGGCCCTGTGGGTGTCCCTGGCCCAGTGACCTCACAGGTGCGTGCTTCTTTCTGCTTTTCATCCCAAAAGGCCAGCTGAGCAGCCCACACTGCTCAGCCTTTCTAGATCACTGGAGCCAATCTCCCATTGCTCCCTGGAGTCCCCGACTGCCTGACACCCCCAGAAAGTCACAAGGGTTCCCACTCAAGAACAGAAAGCAGTGTTGACAGCTTTTAGAGCAAACTTGCCTCCACAATGAAATTGAAGTTTTGATCTGAAGCAAGATTTGCTGCAAAGGGTGGTAAGCCAGTGTGAAATGCATTGACCTCTGACATCCTGGTGAGACAATCTGTCACTTCCCTGCTGCTTTTTGGTCCTATCTGCCTCTGCCTTGTGACTCAGAAGCCAGCCTACAGTCCCCCTAGTATTCATGAAGAAGATGCCTGTGCTTGCCTGGCGCTGAGGTCAAGCCACGCCACAAGTGCCAGGGAGCCAATATCCTCTGGTGTCCACAGACTCAAGTGCTCACATTGTGGGTGTGGTTTCTCTGCAGAGAGAGAAGGAAGGACAGGTGCGAGCAGCAGGGCCTTCAGCCTAGGCTGGGAGACCTGGGACTCATAAGTAAAGCCTTATTTGGAAGGGAAACTCTCCCAAGTCTCAGAGCCTCATGAGTCAAGCAGCAGGAATGCTTGTGACATTTTATAACAAATAATAACAATCCCTTACCTCTGTGGGCTTCTTAATAAGCTGTCATATTCACTCATTTGACTTGCACAAACCTGTGGGTGGGCAGATCCAATGTTTGATCAGTGAGGTATACCAAGCTCAGACAGCCTTGCCCAAAGTCATGGGGGGAGGGAGCCCAGACCTGGCTTCTGGCCTCCAACTAGAGCACTCAGGCACAGCCTGCTTGTAGGTCAGTCTTCCACTTCACTGAGATACAAACAAGGGCTCAGGCAACACTTCGTTACACAGATGTACCACGAGTTCCCCTGCTAAGCACGACCCAGGAGAACAAAATGAGTAAGGTATGACCATGAACTCTGGAGGCTTGGAGGAAACTTTATAAGACAGCCAGCCAGAGCCAGGCATGGTGGTGCACACACACCTGTAATTCCAGCTACTTGGAAGGCTGAGGCAAGAGAATTACAAGTTCAAGATGTTCAAAGCCAGGCTGTAGATGTAACTTCAGGAGACTACTCCTAAGTTCAGTCCCCAGTAGGAGAGAAAAAGAGGGAGAGAGACAGAGATAGGGAAAGAGACAGAGACATAGAGAGAGACAGAAAGACAAACAGTGACAGAGACAGAGAGAGACTGGTTTTCTGGCTGATGCACACAGTTCCTTGACAACATCTTGTTTTGTTATCAGTGGCTGCAGTGGCAACAACGTCACTGCAGCTTCAAAGAACACACAGCTGTTATCTCACAGTTTCTGTGGGTCAGGAGGAGTCTGGTGTGACTCAGCTGGGGCTCAGCTGCTGCAGGATCTCAGCTGAGAGCTGTGAATCAAGGTCAGGGCTTTGATCAAAGTCGGGGCTTGGGCTTATCTGAGGCTCAGCCTGGAAAGGACCTGCCTCCAGCCCACACGGTTGTTGGCAGTGTTCATTCTGTTGCTTGTGGCCTCTTGCACTCAGAGCCTCAATTTCTCAGTGGCTGTTGCCAGAGGCTACCTTCTGCTCCTTGCTCCATGGGACCTCCCCAGCATGGCCACTTGGACCATCAAAGCCAGAAGAGTCCCTGGGCAACACAGCTGTTACAGTTTTGGTAATCGCTGAAGCCACACCCTATCACTTTTGCTGTATTATGTTGGTTCCTGGGGGTACCGCTCACATTTCAAAGGAGGTGCTATGGCTTAGATGTCTATTTTCTCCTGAGGGTTCATGTGTGGAGGTTGTGGAACCTGTAAGAGGTGGGGCTGTGTGGCAGCTTGGGCACATGCTTAGCACTTTGAGAAGCTCTAACCTAACCTTAGAAGAAACAGTTTGCTCAGGGTCACAGGGCTGCTAAGTGGCAGCAAAGGTATCAGGAGACAAGGTCCTTGCCTCCTAGGATCTCTCTGCCTCTTTATCTCTGCATGTGCTTGAACTTGAGCCAAGGACACCAGATAGGCCTGGACCTTGTGTCCTGGGACTTTGCAAACCCAGGGCTGTTTCTCCACTTTCCATGAACTGTGTGGATCCTGGGCTCAGCAGCCCAAACGCAGTGTCCTAGTGATGGAAAGAGATATTCAAGGGCTTGCAAGGGCCATGCTGGGCACCTGTAGGCTTTGCTGCCTACTTTGCCTGAGGGTCACTCTGGTCCTTCCCTGCACTCCAGAATGTAGTGTATCCCAGCAGGAACAACCCCACCCTGTGTGTTTCTTAGGACATCAGGCCCCTTAGACTGCCAGATTCATTCTTGGAAACCTCCCCATCAGCGTAGATACCTTCCATCCTCCTGTCCTGCCTCTGAGTGACCCTCTGCCACCAGCTATGTCCTGTTTCCTGTCCCTGCAAAAAACTTCTCCCTTCTGCAGTCCCCCAGTACTAAGCACTCAGCAAGTACTTGTAATGAAATAATGATTGTTAGTTCCCCCTTCTGCTGCATATATGAACATGCTCAAGATTCTAGCTCCAAAAAAAATTTTTAAACCCTTAAAAATGTGTCACACTGTAGACTTCTGGTGACTTATTTCTGCCTTTGGATTTTTGCATTCAGATTCTTCTACCATGAGCACATATTTTAAAGGATTATAATTAATAGCAGCTGCCATTCCCTGAGCAGGAACTCTGGGCTGAGATGTAGGCCAAAGGCCTTCCACGCTTGTCTCCCTCTGCCCATGTAGGGTGACCAGCTGTCCCAGTTTGGGATGCAGACCTTTTATTGCTAAAACCAGGACAGGTAGCCACTCCTCCACGGGGACACACAACTGTGTCTCCCATTTTACAGTGAGGAAACTGAGGCTTCAGACAGCTCACCACCCTCAGAATCTAATCACAAAAATGGGCAAAGGGCTGAAGTTAGATGTTTCTCCAGACAAGAGATACAAGAGACCAAGAGGCACATGAAAAGATGCTCACCATCGTCAGTCATCAGGAAAACGCGACCAAAGCCACATGAAGAGCTACTTCACACCCTCTAGCAGGGCTGTCACTTAAAACAACAACAACAACAAAAAAAAACCCTCAAGTGTTGGTATGTAGATAAATTAGAACACTTGCACATTGCTGGCGGAGATATAAAACGTTTCAGCTGCTGTGGAAAACAGTTTTGCAATTCCTCAAAAAAGTTCAGTATAAAATCCCCATGCAACCCAGGGGTTCTACTCTTAGGAATATCTCCAAAAGAACTGAAAACTTCTCGCACCCTTTTGAGGTCAGTCCTTCTGACTCCGGCCACTCTGTTCCGTGTATTTAGTGGAAACTGTGTTTCAATTTGTATTTCTGTACTGTACTGATTAATAGGATCGAGCACCCTTTTCTATGCTTGTCATCTATCTCTTCCACAGAGACGTAGTTCTTTATATACTTCAGGCACTAAACCTAGACAGTGATGTGGCTATGGCTATAGACTGTAAGTGTCCTCTCAGGCTCTAAGGAGGTGGCTTGGACTTCTTCCCTCCTGTTGCTGTGTCTGATTTGCTAGTGTTTGGTTTAGCATGGCCAGACCTGTGTTCAGGTCCCATGTTCAGGAGTAAGGTCTGCATTGATCTTCCTCTCTCTACAAGGCTGTGTGAGGATCAGGTATCAAAGTTAGATCACCTCATGGAACTATTTTTTAAAACCCCTCTTTTTCTATTTCCTGCAATGCTGAGTACTAGGCTTGCCTTTGGACTTGGAGAACACCCCCTATACCTGCTTAGCTTTGGGGGAGCCCTGTGTCTGCAGCCTCTTCTACCTTCCCATTGGGCAGGAGCATAGCATGACCCCTCATGAAGTCAGGGGGTCTCACATGAGAAATGCCCCACACAAATACGCTGGACCAGAGCTGCACCAGGGCCTCCTCCTCTCAGACTTCTGCAACTCCATCCTTCTCAGATCTCTCGCTCTCCGACCAGCAGTCTCCCCACCCCCGCTTTCATCACTCTCCCACTTTCCTCCTGTTCCTCCAGCCCCCTCCTCCTCTGTCCCTATATCTCTCCCTCTGTCGGCCAGGACTGTCCACATACCCTTCTCCAAACCCCTCTCCTATGTGCATGCAAGTGTGTGTGTGTGTGTGTGTATGTGTGTGTGTGTGTGTGCGCACGCGTGCGCGCATGTGTATGTGTGTACACACCCAAGCCTGCCTATGTCTGACACAGACTCAGCTCTTGGGTCTCCAGAATGCCAGGCGGGCAGCAGAGGGTGGGTGGCTGTGAGTGGGAAGAAAGCCTGCAAACGGGCCTGTCCCAGACCTTGCTGCCCAGTTTAATGGCTGTGAGGATGGCCAGTGGCCCAGTGGAAGGCTCCTCTATCCTGTGACCTCAGAACTTCCCTCTGGCTCCTGGTGTCCCCTGTCCCCTGCAGCTGTCATCCCTGCTACCCTGCCCATCTGTGGCAAGACCACAGCTGAATCCGGGCAGAGAGGCTAACAAGGAGGATCCCCTGGCAAGAAGGGCTTGGCTGAGGGATTGCCTTCCTCTTCTGCTGGCCAGTGCCCCTGGTCAAGGACATACAGACACATAAGGACAGTCAGTGCAGAACCAAGATGGTGTCAGCTGGGCTCTGGCCCTGTAGACCCTGTGGCCCTCTCTGCAAAAAAACAGGATTCCTCTGGTGAAAAGGACCATGCCTGCCCACTCCACTAACTATAGCTCAGTAGGATCTGTGGTAGATGAAGCAGGGGTGCCCTAGAGGCTGCGAGGGCTGTAGGGATGTGGGATGCACTCTCTGCTGTCCTGAAAAGAGACCTCTGGGGGCTTCCCCCAAGCCGGGGTGTTGGGGACTCCCAGCAGAAGCTGTGCTCATCATTATTTATTGCAACAACTGGGATAGTAGTAATGACCTTAAGCATGGCCTCCTAGGGCTGGTGATATAGCTCAGTGGCACAGCACCTGCCTGGCAAGCGTAAGGTCCTGGTGCAAAAAACCTAAGCATGGTCTCTTGAATAGACCAGCGGCTGCCTTAAGGAATCACGTAGGGAGAGGAGTATTCTTAGACTGGAAACTCTCCAGGCTGTGGCCACTCTCCTAGGCTGTGATGTTGGCCTCAGGTTGGCACTTCCACAAAGAGGCCTCTAGGGAGTCAGCAGAAATCAGAAGGACTTCCTGTCCTAGAGTTCCTGGGCTGGGTCCTGGAGCCCAGGGGACCTTCCCTGGTCTGAGTCCCATTAGCAGAGGAGCTTGTGCCAGCTTACTTCTCTGCTCCTGGGAGCAGCCCTCTTCTGCCTGAGCCTGTGGACCTGTTTGCAAAAAATATCCCATTTAGAGTTTGCCGATGCAGTGGGAAACACGCTGCTTACAGGAAGGAGTACCCACCCCCAGTGCCAAAATGGGTGCCACTCCAGCCCAGTTAGTGGGCACCTGTGCCCAGGGATAGAGTCACACTGATTGGAGTCACATTGGCATGGGTACATATGGGGCAGTTATGGGGCAGGCACCGGCATCCTAGGCTGGGCTGCTGCCCACCCCCCCTATTTGCTACCTGTGCCATCCTATGAGTCATAGATTGAGGAGCCAGTTGGGTTTGGCCCCTAGAGCAGAAAGTAGGCTTTAGAAACACAAAGGGCTGCCAAGGAAGAGTGCAGGGGGTCTGCCCCAGGCTCCCTCAGGGAAAGCCAGGGAGAGAAGGAGGCCTCAGGGGGGAACAGATTCAAGTTTGGTGCCATGTCTTCCATGCAGTGCTGCCAAGTGGTTTGCACAGGAACTCTGTTCAGGCGCCCTGTCATTCTCATGACTGCTACAGCCATGAGGCCAGTGTGGCGTAGGGGTAAGGGTGGGATGTGCAGGTCTTAGCAGACAGCGCCCAGGAGCAGCAGCTGCGTGGTGCAATAGATGCTGAGGGAGCTGGAGGGCAGCTGCTTCCAGGCTTCACTGCATGTGCACACACCAGCCTTGCGGTTCAGCCCGTCGTCCCCTACCTCCTTCCTCCTCATGAGCCCGCCGTTCTCGGGTCACCGTGCAGGGCATTGCGCCAAGAGCCTAGGTCAGCTCCCAACCCATAGGACCTCGCTTCTGTCCATGGAGTGGTACAAACACACCTCATCAGAGGACCTAGAGAGCTCTGGCAAGAGCCGTGAGGGGGCATATCGGTAGATTCAGGGGATCTTTGCAGACAAGGGGCTTGTCTTAGTTACTCTCCTCATTACTGGGGCAAAATGCCCAACACCTGCAAGTTAAAGGAGGAAAGGCTTATTTTGGTTCATAGTGTGTAGAGGTTTCAATCCCTAGTCAGCTGGCTCCAAGGCAGGGCAGCCTGGAAGAGGGGCATCACAGAGGAGAAACAGCTCTTGGCACAGCAGTTGGAAATAGAGAGATTGAGGGAAGAGGAGGGACATAGACTCTTCCAGGCCACACCCCCAGTGACCCACCTCAACCAGGCTTTGCCTCTCAAAATCACATTTAGCCAAACATTCATCAGTGGACTAATCCACACCCCGTGATCCAGTTACCTCCCAAAAGCACCATTTATGAGAGCAGGAGGTTTTGAGGGAACATCAGATATAAACCATAACAGGATCTCTGAGTTCATGGGATACCAGCAGGGCAAACATCTCCTTGCATTTTCAAGGGGGCTGAGCAGATTCCAAGGAGGGGAACATGCACTATGTCTGGGTGCAGCTGCAGGCACCTACAGGTATCTTGGAGACTGAGCAGGGTGAAGACTGCAGATGATAAGGACAAGGCGGGACTGGAGCCTCTAAGAGCCTGAATCCCTAAGGTAAGATGATTACAGGGCACAGGTACAGGTTCTTGAAGCCCTTCCACATGGGTGCATGGTGCCAGCCCTGGAGGGGAAAAGCCAAAAGTGGCACCAAATGAACAATCTTTACACACACTACCACCCCCTAGAGCTCAGATAGCCTTCCTATGGGGCCCCTAATACTCCAGAACCCAGAGGAGTGGCAGTGTCTCCAACCCTCCACAGAAAGCAAGCAAGCATCAGAGTCCAGGCAGCAGTTCAAAGTATCAAGGTAGCAGCAAGGAATGGTGGGCAGGCAAAGGCATATGAGGGGCCCAGGATCTCTGGGCACGGCAGGAGGGGAAGAGAACCAACCGCCTAAGGTAAAGTCCTGCATTAACACAGAGGCCCCTGTGATGTAAACATTACTGTGTCTCATCTGTTCCCAAAAGCTTGGGAGAGTAGGAGCATCCAGTTTACATGCCAAATTTGCATAAAATCTACATAATTTTAGTGGTAGGAAGGAAGGAGACTCTGTAATGGAGGACAGAATTTCAAGGTCTAATAGAGTCCCAAAGACTCCATCTTTTTCAAACCAGCCTAGATCAATAGTGACTTGATATGGCAAATTACAAATGGCTGCCAAGTTCTTGTCTACACCTCCCACGGAGCAGTGACAGCTAACTGTCCTCCAAGCCATGGGTCCCTACATAGAAGCTCAGAGGTTTTTCGTATTGTAACCTCAGAAGATCTAAAAACGTTACTTCTGTCACTTTGTATCAGCCCTCCTTCTTCCAGAACCGGCTGATGGGTTCCCACCTGCAAATTGTCCTCAGCTATCAATTTAAGAGCACCAGCCCTGGCAAGTTCTGGAAGAGGTCTCACTCATGTTCTCAGCCCTCACAGGCACAGCCCATGGGCCTCCTCAGACTGGCTCTCCTCACCTCCTTACCACAAAAGGTTGCTTCTAGAACCCTTCCTTGGTAGTGGGAACTCCCATGGTCCCTGGATATTTTGGCATCCATTTAGACACATACGTACATTTCAGGTCAGTTCCAAACACGCTTGTTGGTTTTCAGAGTGGGCTTCTTACATTTCTTCCACTAGACTCCCTATCTTATTCCTTTTACCTCTAGTAAGAACCATGTTAAAGTGAAGACATGAGGTTCTTTCCCTCCAGGCTTGTACTTAGTGGGGCCACAATGAGAGGAGGAGCTCGCAGATCCACCCGTCTTTCCTTCCTTGTACTTACCTAGCCAGCCAGTGCTTTATCCAGGAAGCTATCTGCCTACATACGTATTCATCAGTCTTGCCATTCATCCATCACTCCATCCGTCCACTCATCACTGATCCATCCACCCACCCACCTGCCCGCCCATTCATCTATCCATCCACCCATCTATCCACCCACCCATCTATCCATCCACCCATCTATCCATCCACCCATCTATCCATCCACCCATCTATCCATCCACCCATCTATCCATCGAGCTGCCCACTGACTCTCCCATCCATCCATTTGTCTATCTAGCCATCTGTCCACCTACCCCTCCACCCATTTACCCATCCATCCACTCATCCAGCCACCCAACCATGCACCTACCCACCCATCTATCCACCTAGTATCTATGCACCCATCCGTCCATCCATCCATCCATCAACCCATCCATCCATGTGTATCCATCCAACCAACCATCCAAACATCTAGTTTTTAAACTCTCACCTTGGAGAACTGCAGGTATGAATCCTTCCCTTATAACATTCATTTCCAGGGTGGGACAGTTGTATTCGTATATACAGAGAAAATAATTGCAAGTTGTGAGACACGCATGGAGAAAATAGACCAGGGGCTGTGGGAGCAAACATTCTGGGGCTGACCTAGTCCAAAGATGAAGGACAGCCAGGTGCTTGGGGGCATCTGAGGATCAGTGTGGCAACTGGTAAAATCAAAGCTGTATTCTGCTTATCACAACGCTGACATGATCTGGAATCCTTCACTCCCTAGTCTGGAAGACTCAAAGTCAAACTGCAGCTCATGAGCAGTTTCTGGGATCTGAAATGGCCAGTGTAGGCCCAGCCTCCCCTCCCAGGCAAGCAGCCATGCTGCTGGCCAGAGGTGGCCTCTGCAGACTCAGGGCACAGTCAGCAGCCAGGGCCGCCAGGGCCTCCATTGCCCACAGTTGCATCATGGACTAAGCCCTCTGTGCCCTAGGGAGGCAGAGAAGGGGGAGGCCGGGGAGGAGAAAGAGCAGGAGGAGTAGCAGCGAAGCCAGTGCTCATTCCCCAGGGGGGCTAGAATGCTGAGGGATGCAGTCAACCCAAATCTAATCTCTAAAAGGAATGATTTTAAAAACAAAGACAAAACAAGGTCTGATCTGTTTCCCAGGCTTTTGTGCTTTCTGCTTGAGGACCTCACAAGGCAGTGGGCATCAGAAAGTGAGGAGTAGCCCGAGGTGTAGGCTACCTCCCCTTTGCGCTTTCTTCTGGGGTGACTGGCTGGATTCCAGGAGGGGCTGTCATCCCAGAGGGGCCTTGAAGGCTTAGCTTGCTATCTCCCTGGTGCCAACCAGGCCCGGGCAGAAGTGAGCAGACTCCCCAGGGCCCTGACCAACCCCACAGCTGGCAGCACTGCCCAGTCCCTTCCCCAAGCCCACACAGCTGCCCCACCTCCATCAGAGTGGCTTTGGGATCGCCCAGCTCACCCTGCACCACCCCTTCTAGTTCTCAGCAATGGACTCCTGCTGGTGTTTGATGACCCACAGCGCTCCTGGGGGACCTGCCCCCAAGACAGCGTGGCCAGCACCTGATGAGGTGCTCTGTGGAGCTTTGCCACCCGCTTCTGTGACACTGGAGGGAGAGGCACTCATGGCACTGGCCACATAGTGGAACTATCCAGGGGCCACTGCAGATCCTCACCTGCCGGCTGTTTCTGCCGTGTTTGCAGTGCATGCATTGAATGTCTCTGTGCACACTGTCTTGCCACTTCCATCCTTTCTTACTGTGATCCTAGCACAGGGATAAGCAGGAGTTAATCACACTGTGGATTACCGAATGCAGACTTGGAAAGAGCAACAACATAAGCCCGGCTCCTGGGGGGCTGCAGAGTCTTAATGCAATAACCAAGAGCCACATGCCCACCCTGCATGTGTGGACTGAATAAACAATGACCACATCAGGGTTACTTTTTGAATGCATATACATGCAGTTGCAAATAACCAAATATAAATTGATTTTAAACCACTGCTGAATTCCAAGTAGCTTTTTGTCGTTGTGAGTTTTCTTAGCCAGTGAATTCTAAAAACAAAAGCACCAGCACAGGAAGAGGCTCCCACTTTAAAATGTGGACCGTAGACTTCAAAGGAGGGAGGCCCTCGATTCCACAGCATTTCCTTCATTTTTGATGAAGAAAACGAAGTTCAGAGAGGTTAAGAGCCACGGCCAAGATCACTCAGCTTCTGATGATGGCAGAGCCTGGACTACCCCAGGCTCTGTCTTCAGAGCGGTGCAAATGCTTTAATCCTCTGGAGTCTTCATTCCTCTCCTGCAGAGCAGGGCCATTCAGAGAACTAAATGAAGAATCTGGCACAGTGGTTATGCACGAGGCTGGTACACAGCAAGCACTGAGAAGTGACACTCACCAATATTCCAACATTATTGCCACTATGTCTCCTTGCCTCATGCAATCTCCGTCTGCATTTAAGCCATGCAGACCTCGTGAGTCGCCTGCACCTGCACACACTTCGGAGTTGGGCAGCAATGTGGTCAGGAGCTCCGTCCCCTTCCCCACGCCCCAGCCTGTCTGCAGGTGGGACACAGAAGCACACACAGCCCAGCACAGCCTCCAGGGGAGCTCCCACTTTCCTCCCGCAGCTCCTCCAGCCCAGGAAGTACCTTTGCCCAGGCCTGTGTCTTTACAGAGGAGTAAGCAGGGCGGTTCAGAAGCAGGGGTGCGGCTTGCTTCACTGGGAGCAGTGAAGTGCTTAGCGGTCTTTAGTCTGTGGGTCCAGGGATGGGCAGGTAGAAGGAAGAAAGGGTAGATTGAGAGAAAGATGGAGGAAGGCGGCAGGAGAGGAAGGCCATAAGACGGGGAGAAGGGA